>BPLR01010407.1:0-32125 GCA_021605095.1 Caerostris extrusa | reverse complement strand
ACAGTATTGCTACTCTTGCTCTCCTCAGACTTTTTTCTTTTTCTTTTTCTTCTTTTCGATTTTCTTTTCTCTCTCTTATGGGAAGAGTCCATTCTAATGGTCCCCAAGCTACAACTTCTTCCACTCCAGGGCGCTCATGATGTACTTCTGGCCCCAATTGCAAGAACGTCATTCAATCGACTTATTTGCTCTTGCATCGAGAAGGAGTTATTGAGAAGAATAAAACCACAATTAGTTTTCTTTTTGTGAAAAATAAGAGAAATTTGTTAAGCTTCTTAAGACAGGGTGGAATTTTTTTAAATTCTATTATCCAACTCAAATATGTTTTTGATTTTTAATCTTCCTACCCATGAAAAATTAAGCAAAGAAAAATATTTAAATGATTGCTTAATTATGCTCAGCACTTTTTTTTATTGACAACCAATCATTGAATGAAGAGTTAAAAATAGAAACAAAAAAAAATTTAAAGTGAAAATTAATAGAAAATATTCATACATGTGGAATTTTAATGGTGAATGACGAAATGAATGGAGAGTTTTTTAAAAATTTTCGATGCAAGTATTTTTTTTTTAGATATTTCACAAATCAAGTGAGTTTGTTTTACATATTTTTGTCATGCTATCTTCAAACCTTGAGTTTCCTTCATATGCGACGAAGCGTCTGCAAGCTAATTTTTTCAATATATATGAAGCAACGTTACTGTCTTCTTCAATGGCACAACAGTTGCATAACGCGGTCTGCCAACTGGACAATTTGAGACAGGAGAGGTTTTATTTTTTATTTTTAGTGGTGGGTTTAGCCTACACTTAACTCTCTACACTCATAATCAGACCACTACCTACGGTTTAAAAAGTGAATTCCAAAAATTACAAACATCCATGGCACCGTCATAAATTGAACATTAAACCTGTGCAGCGACGCCGGAGCGCTGTCACTCGACCATTAGTTAACCCTACCAGACGAATTCGGTCCATTAGAATTCTACCGATATTAATATATCATATGAATATTAATATTCTATATGAATGTATTATTATATATTATTAATGACAAAATGAAAATTATGTAGTAACAATATTTTGGCAATGTTTCATCATTTATTGTTTCAAAAACAAAATTCTTTTAAAAGCATACCGTTTTACTTTTATAAATTTTGAACCTTTGTGCCATTTTCTTCCTTCTTTTAGTGAATCTAATGATCATGTTATGCATACAGAAGATATTTCCGCAGCCAAATGAAGACTTCCCTTCATTTGGTTTCCTGTTTTGTGCCTGCTTTATCACCAACAAACTTCATTCCCTGCAACATTTTATTTCAGTGATTACAGAAAAATAACAACCAGTCAAAACACGGGAAGTAAAAAGAAACAGATTAAAAACAAAGAAAAGAAAATCTTACCCACAGCGTGTGCGAATGCAAGTTCAGACATCTCGAGAGCAGACACTCTTCAAAGGGTTCTTCTGTTCGACAGAAAACAGAACTTGTGCATCCAAAAAGAAACAAACATTTCCAGGGATAAGACTTTCCTCCACTTATTGCTCTCGGACAAACTGTAAGAGTGAAGTATCGCGCAGAAATTTCTTTTTGCTGACTTGCTCTTCACAGACTTTTTCTTTTTTTTTGCTTTTTCTTTTCGATTTTCCTCCCCCACCCTTCCTCTTGCGAGGAAGAGTCTAATGGTCCCTGTGACTTTTTCTTCTTAAGTCGCGATTCATCGGGTCTCAAATTGTGAGAACTTCATTAAATGGACTTATTGCTCTGCATCGGAGAGGGAGATGTTGGGAAGAATCAAACCACAATTAGTTTTTCTTGGGAAAAAAGTAAGAGAGGTCTGAAGCAAGCATCTTTAAGACGTGGTGTTTTTTATTATTTTATTATTCTACTCAGATATGTTTTTTGATTTTTAATCTTCCTAACCCCTCCTCATATAGGAAAAATTAAGTTAAGAAAAAATATTAAATTTTTCGTTTAATTGTGCTGAACATATTTTTTTAGATATCCATACAATGAGGTAGAGTTAAAAATTTATCATGAAAATTATAAAAAAAAAATATTCACGCAAGTAAATTTTAATTGTGAATGACCAATGGAATGGTATCAAAAATTAAATGGTTGCATGTTCTTTTAGTTTTTTTTAGAAATGTAGTCAGTTTGTTTTACATTTTTTTTTTTTTTTGCCATACTCCCTTCAAAACATTTTTGAGTTCTCTGAAGTGAATCCAATTTAATATTTATAAAGCAACTTTGTTTGAACAACTTTTGAACAACTTTAAAGCAACTTTGTTAAAATAAAGCGCCATTGAAGAAGACAATATTCAATGGCGCAACAGTGCCATGATGGACCTAGGCCGTCTGCCTACTTATAGATTTCGTGACAGGAGGTGTCTTTTTTTTTCTTTGCTGGTTAGGGTTGCCAACCCTATTTCCAACAGTAATATTAGAACGGGATTTACGGTTTAAAGTGGATTCCGAACCACTACAAACATCCATGACACACCCAGGGACTGGTAACCGAAACTTGTGGCAAAGAGCGCCTGTCAATCAGCCATCAGGTCTATATCAGCCAGTCTGGTCCATTAAAATTAATGATATTATTATAAGGTATTACTATTAACATTATTAATACATATGAATGGATTATTACATTTTATTAATTATAAAGGAAACATTACGTTGTAATAATAATAGTTATATATGTTATATTTGTAATACATGTTTCATCAATTATTGTTTCAACAAACCTGTTCATTTGTTCAACAAAGCACGATGCATGGGGTCTCAAATTGCAAGAACTTCATTAAATGGACTTATGTGCTTCTGCATCGGAGAGGGAGACGTTGGGAAGAATAAAACCACAATTAGTTTTTCTTCCGGAAAAAATAAGAGAAATCTTCTGAAAGCTTCTTAAGACAGGGTGCTTTTCTTTGTTTTATTTTATTATCCAACTCAGATATGTTTTTGATTTTTAAAATTCCTAACCCACCCAAGGTCTAGAATTAAGTAAAAGAAAATATTTAATGTTTTGTTTAATTGTACTCAGCTTATTTTTTTATTGACAACCAATCATGTAATGAGGAGTTAAAAAAATTGAGCAAAAAATATTTAACATGAAAATTAATAGAAAATATTCACACATGTGAATTTTAATGATGAATGACGAATGGAAAGATTTGAAAAATTAACTGCATGCAGGGTCTTTAGATTTTTTACAAATGTAGTAAGTTTGCTTTATATGTTTTTGTCATGTTATCGTCAAAACCATTTGAGTTCCATTTATATATGACCTCTGCTGTCTAATTTGTCAATATTTATATAGCAACGTTATTGTCTTCTTCTATAGCTCGACACCCTATGATGGTCCAAGGCCGCCAGCCAACTGGCAGATTTCGAGACAGGAGATGTTTTATTCTTGCGGGGTAGGGTGTAGCTCTACACACAACTCTCTACAGTCATATTAGACCTAACCTACGGTTTAGAATGGATCCCGAGCCGGTACAAACATGCATGGCACCGCCGGGAATAGAGCCGAAACCTGTGGTACCAGGTTTCAGTCACTTGGCCAAAATATTCCTATCAGAAATGTATTGTCAATTAAAATTAATGATATTAATATATTGTATTAGTATTATTATTCCATATGAACGTATTATTGCATATTATTAATGACAAAGAAAACATTAGGTGGTAGTAATGTTTGATACGTTTCAACAATTAATATTTCAACAAACGAAATTTTAAAAAAAAAAAATACCATTTTAATATAAATTTTAAACCTTTTTTGTGCCATTTTTTTTTTCTTTTCTCAAACCTAATGATCGTGTTATGCATAAAGAAGCTACCTGCAACACTTATTTTATTGCAAAGGAATTATGTCGTGCAAATCAGAAAATAGTGACAAGGCAAGACTTCTTCATTTCTTTTTTGTGCCTGCTTTAACACCAAACTTCGTTCCTGTAACATTTTATTTCAGCATTTCATGAGAAAATATCAAACAGGCAAAACACGGGAAGAAGAAAAAAAGAAACAGATTAAAAACAAAGAAAAAGAAATCTCAACCGGTGTGCGCGAAAAGTTCACAAGTTCAGAACATCTCGAGAGCAGACACCTCTTCAAAGGATTCCTCTGTTCGACAGAAAGCAGAATTTGTACATGAAAAATAAAATAAACATTCCCAGGGATAAGACTTCTTCGACATATTGCTCTCGGACAAAATGCAAGAGTGAGGCATTGCGCAGAAATTTCTTTTGGTAATTCGCTCTTCACATACTTTTTTTCTTTTTCTTTTTCTTCTTCCTTCCCCATCTTTTTCTTGCGAGGAAGAGTCCATTCCAATGGTCCCTGCTGCAACTTCTTCCTCTCAAGTCGAGATGCATGGGGTCTCCAATTGCAAGAACTTCATTCAATGGACTTATTGCTCTGCGTCGGAGAGGGAGATGTTGGGAAGAATAAAAACCACAATTAGTTTTCTTTGGGGAAGAAATAGAAGAAGTCTGCTGCAAGCTTTAAGACATGGTGCTTTTTCTTTCTTTCTTTCTTTTTTTTTACTTTAATCTTCCTAACCCTCTTCCCCGCGACAGAATTAAGTAGAGATTGTAAAAATTGATTTGTTTAATTGTGCCCAGCTTATTTTTGATTGACAACCAACCATTCAATGAGCAGTTAAAAGACAGAGTAAAAAATGTAACAGGAAAATTAATTATAAATAATGAAAATGAAAAAATATTCACACATGTGAATTTTAATGGTGAATGACGAATAGAAAATTTCAAAAAATGTATGGGATGCTAGTTTTATAGATTATTTTTACAAATGTAGTGAGTTTATTTTATATTTTTTTGACACTCTATCTTCAAAACCTTTTAAGTTCATTTTATATGCGACGTCTTTTGTCTAATTGTTCAATATTTATGAAGCAACGTTGCTGTATTCTTTCTATGGGGCAGAACCTAATGATCGGCTGAGGACGTCTGCCTACTGAAAGGTTTCTGAAACAGGAGATGTTTTTCTTTTTACGAGATAGGGTTGTTAGCCCTTCGGACAACAGTCACATTAGACAGGGAGCTACGGTTTAAAGTGGATTACGAACCACTATAAACATCCATGACACCACCGGCACTCGAACCCGAAACCTGTGGCACTCAGAGCCATTCACTCGGCTGTCACTAGGCCTATATCGGGCCCTTATAAGACCAGTCAGGTCCATTACATTTGATGTTATTATTATAGCGTATTAGTATTATTATTCCATATGAACGTATTATTAATGACGATAGATACATTATGTAATGGTAATATTTGAAACGTATCATCAATTTTTGTTTCAACAAATCAAATTTTAAAAATCACGTAATTTTCATTTTATTAATTTTGAACCTTATTGTGACACTTTCTTTTTTTTTTTCTTTTCTAAAACTGAATGATCACGTTACATATATATATATGCAGAAGTTACCTGTAGTCCTTACTTTATTACAAGAGAATTATGTCATGCAAATCAGAAAATAGTGACAAGGCAAGACTTCTTCATTTAGTTTCTTTTTGTGCCCGATTTAATACACAACTTCATTCCTACAACATTTTATTTCAGCATTTCATGAGAAAATATCAAACAGACAAAACACGGGAAGAAAAAGAGACAGGAAAAAAAATCAAAGAAAGAAGAAATCTCACCCACAGCGTGTGCGAAAAGTTCACAAGTTCAGAACATCTCGAGAGCAGACGCCTCTTCAAAGGGTTCTTCTGTTCGACAGAAAACAGAACTTGTGCATCAAAAAGAAACGAACATTTCCAGGGATAAAACTTGCTCGACTCATTGCTTTTGGACAAAATGCAAGAGTGAGGCATCGCACAGAAATTTCTTTTGCTGACTTGCTCTTCACAGACTTTTTCTTTTTAGTTTTTCTTTTCGATTTTTCCCTCTCCCCCTCTCTTGCGAGGAAGAGTCTGTTCTAATGGTCTCTGTTGCAACTTCTTCATTCCATCGACTTATTGCTCTGCATGGAGAGGGAGATGTTGGGAAGAATAAAACCACAATTAGTTCTCTTTGGGAAAAAGTAAGAGAATTCTGTTGCGAGCTTCTTAAGACATGGTGCTTTTTCTTTCTTTTTTTTTTTTTTTTTCACTTTCATCTTCCTAAGTCCTCCCCCACCGCAGGACTGAATTAAATAAAGAAAAATATTTAATTTTTGTTTAATTGTACACAGTTTATTTTTTTATTGACAACCAATCATGGAATGAGGGGTTAAAAGATAAAGAAAAAAATATTTAACATGAAAATTAATAGAAAAATATGCACATATATGAAATTTAATGGTGAATGATGAATGGAAAGATTTTAGAAATTTACTAGATGGAGGTTCTTTAAATTTTTTTTTACAAATATATTAAGATTGTTTCACATATTTTTTTCTCAGACTTTCTTCAAACTCTTTTAAGTTCCATTTATAAGTGACCTCAGTTTAATTTTTTCAATATTTATAAAGCAACACTGTTGTCTTCTTCTTCTTCAAATGCGCAACTACCTCAAAATGGGCACTAGCGTCAGACTACTGATAGATTTGGAGACAAGAGTTGCTTTTCTTTTCACTGGATAAGCTTGTCAGCCCTACGTCCAACAGTAATATTAGACCGGAACCTACGGTTTAAAGGGAATTAGGGACAAATACAAACATCCATGTTTACGCCGTGACTCGAACACGAAACTTGTGGCACCGAATGGACCATTAGAATTAATGATATTATAACGTATTAGTATTATTATTCCATATGAACATAACATCATATATCATTAATAACAAAAGAAACATTATATGATAGTAATAATTGATACGTTTCATCAATTATTGTTTCAACAAACAAAATTCTAAAAAATCTACCATTATCATTTGATAAATTGTGAACCTTTTTGTGCCATTTACTTTTTTCTTTTTAGCGAACCTAATGATTATATTATATGATTACCCCCCTTACTTTATTGGAATGGAATTATGTCATGCTAATCAGAAAATAGTGACAAGGCAAGACTTCTTCATTTGGTTTCTTTTTTGGGACTGATTTAATACCAAACTTCATTTCTACAACATTTTATTTCAGTATTTCATGAGAGTATATCAAACAGGCAACATGGGAAAAAAAGTGACAGATTAAAAAAAAAAAAAAAAAAAAAGTTCAGAACATCTCGAGAGCAGACACCTCTTCATAAAATTCTTCTGTTCAACAGAAAACCGAATTTGCACATCAAAAAGAAACAAACATTCCCAGGGATAAAAGCTTCTTCGACTTATTGCTCTCGGACAAAATGCAAGGGTGAGGCATCGCGCAGACATTTCTTTTGCTAACTTGCTCTTCTCCGACTTTTTATTTTTCTTTCTTTTCTTTTTTTTTTTTCCCTCTCCCCTCTCCTGCGAGGACGAGTCCATTCTAATGATCCCTGCTGCAACTTCTTCCTCTCAAGTCGCGATGCATCGAGTCTGAAATTGCAATAATTTCATTCAATCGACTTAATGCTCTAAAACGGAGAAGGTGATGTTGGGAAGAATAAAACCACAATTAATTTTACTTTGAGGAAAAAGTAAGAGAAGTCTTCTGCAAGCTTCTTAAGACATGGTGGGTTTTTTTTTTTTTTAACTTTATTATCCAACTCAGATATGTTTTTGATTTTTAATCTTTCTAAACCACCTCCCCCGAGACAAGTTTGAGTAAAGAAAAATATTTAATTTTTTGTTTAATTGTGCTTAGTTTATTTTTCTATTGACATTCATTCCATGAGGGGTAAAAAAAAGCAAAACATTTAACATGAAAATTAATAGAAAACTATTTACACATGTGAATTTTAATGGTGAATGACGAATGGAAAGATTTCAAAATTTTACGTGATGCAAGTTCAAATTTATTTGCAAATGTAATGAATTTAATGTGCAACGAGTAACGTGTTTTACATATTTTTTGTCATATTATCCTCAAAACCTTTTGAGTTAAATTTATATACGACCTCTGCAGTCTAATTTTTCAATATTTATAAAGCAACGTTGCTGTCATCTTCTTTTTTAATGACGCAACAGCCCGAAGACGGGCCAAGGCCTATCTGCCTACTGGCAGATTTCGAGACAGCAGATGTTTTTCTTTTCACTGGATAAGGTTGTCAGCCCTACGTCCAATAGTAATATTTTATCGGAAACCTAGGGTTTAAAGTGTATTCCGAACCATTACAAACATTCATGGCACGATCGGGACTTGAACCCGAAATCCGTTTCACCGTGCGCCAGTCACTCGGCCATCAAGCCCCTATCAGACCAGTCCGGTCTATTAGATTTAAGGATATTATTATAACGTATAAGTATTATTATTGCATATGAAAGTATTGTTACATATTATTAATTACGAAGGAAATATTAAGTGGTAATGATATTTGATGCATTTTATCAATTTTGTTACAACAAACCAAATTGTAAAAAACCTAAAATTTTTTTTTGAAATTTTAAACTAATTCTACCGTTTTCATTTTTATTTTTAGGGAACCTAATGATCATTTTATATATACAAAAGCTACCTGTAGCCCTTCTTTTATTTCAAAGGAATTATGTCATGCAAATTAGAAAATAGTGACATTGCAAAACTTCTTTATTTCGTTCCTTTTTTTCGTGTCTGCTTTAATATTAAACTTCATACCTGCAACATTTTATTTCAGCATTTCATGAGAAAATATCACAGGCAACATGGGAAGAAAAAAGAGACAAAAAAAAAAAAAAAAAAAAAAAAAAAAAGGAAAAAGAATTCTTACCCTCAGTGTGTGCGAAAAGTTCACGAGTTCAGAACATCTCGAGAGCAGACGCCTCTTCAAAGGATGCTTCTGTTCAACAGAAAACAGAATTTGTGCATGAAAAAGAAACAAACATTCCCAGGGATAAAACTTCCTGGAGTTATTGCTTTCGGACAAAATGCAAGAGTGAGGCATCGCACAGAAATTTCTTTTGCTGACTCTTGCTCTTCACAGACCTTTTCTTTTTCTTTTCAATTATTTTTTGTCTCCCCCTCTTTTGCGAGGAAGAGTCCATTCCAATGGTCACTGCTGCAACTTTTCTTCCCTCTCAAGTCGCGATGCATGGGGTCTTAAATTGTAGGAACTTCATTAAATGGACTTATTGCCCTGCATCGGCTATTGGGAAGAATAAAACCACAATTTGTTTTCTTTGGGGAATATGTAAGAGAAGTCTGTTGTAAGCTACTTAGGACATAGTGCTTTTTTTTTTTACTTTATTATCGAACTGAGATATGTTTTTGATTTTTAATTTTCCGAATCCCCTGGACAGAATTAAATAAAGGAAAATATTTAATTTTTTTTAAATTGGGACCAGCTTATTTTTTATTGACAACCATTTAACGGGGAGTTAAAAATACAGAAGAAACATTTAACATGAAAATTAATAGAAAAATATTCACACGTGTGAATTTTAATGGTGAATGACGAATGGAAAAATTTCAAAAATTAACTGGATGCAAGATTGTGTTTCATATTGTTTGTCATATCTTTAAAACTTTTTGGGTTCCATTTATATGTGACCTCTGCAGTATAATTTTTTAATATTTATAAAACAACGTTGTAGTCATTTTTTCTTCAATGGTGCTACAGTCTCAAGATGGTCCAAGGCCGTCTACCATTGATAGATTTCGAGACAGCAAATGTTTTTCTTTTCATTGGTAGGGTTGCCAGCCCTACGTACAGAAATAATATCAGACCGGAACCTACGGTTTAAAATGAATTCCGAACCACTACAAAATCCATGCCCCCATCCGGACTCGAACCGAAACCTGTGTCCCCGAGCACCAGCCACTCGACCTTCCGGCCCCAATAGCAACAACAACAGCAGTAGCATCATACAAGAGCTCTTTCAAATTTCAAGAAAGTGTAATTAATTTTATCGTCATCTAGCTGTAAAATAATCTGAAAAAAAAATACAATAAATCTTCCGTTTTAAAATAATTTATGCCATAAATTAATCATAATAAAAAAATTTAAACATAATTATTCCTGGCAAATAATGAAAACTATCAATACTTTGCCTAAATATAATGTAGAAAAATTCTGATCATGTTTTTTAAAACCTATTCTCCTTAAAATTTTACGGAAATAAATTTAATTTCTTTTATTTAATAAACTTCAAATGAATAGCAATCTATTTTCTTGAATTCTGTGTTGTTGTTGATGTAATTTTTCATTTTAATGGAGTAAAGTTTGATAATTACGTAAAGACAAATAGTTCAAACTGTTATCTAAACACTCGCTTTACGACGTTCTGCATAAAATCATTATTATTATCTTTACTTTATTCCTCTATTATCATTTTTCAATCTTCGCAAATAAAAACACTTAAACGGAGCACTTAAAATTTGTAATTTAGTGCGGTGGTAAAGAGTACATAATTAAATAAATTTAAGTAAAATATTATGAGGGTCTTGTGTCTTATCCTGATTGCAGAATTTATGAGCCAAACAAAAGAAAACACTTAACTTTTAGAATCTATAATCATAAGTGTTTAAGCTACAGTGGTATATGTCGGCTAATTTAAAATATTCAGTTGTATGATTAAAACTTACTAAGAAAAAGGTTTCGCAAATCGTTAACGTGTTAATTTCTCATCTGAGACTTATTTATGATTTTAAATGGTTACAAGTATCTTAAATGTTTTTTTAACAATAAAACATTTTTTAGTATGTTACAAAAGCATTACTTTTTGTTTTAAACGCTTTACTAAAAGTGTTAGTTTCCTTTTAATTTAAAATGTTGTTTACAAGGAAATATATTCTTCTTATTCTTTAAACATGCAGTTTATTATTATCAAGTGGATTGTAAATTAAATATTGCTATTTTAAAAACAGAAAACGCTTTTAAACTGCTAAATATTTTTAAAAATAATTTTGTAATTTTTAAATGTAATATGAGTTTATTGATACAACTCACATGAAAACTCAGTTCTTGATCCATACAGGAAGGCTCAGGTTTGAATCCCCTGTTGGTTCACGGTACAGCCGAGAGAATCAATAACGCTTATAAAAATGTGGGTAAATCTATAGTGGGTCGCATCTATAGTTGGATTGGTTTGGTTTGTCGCTATACTGTCATCTTGTAAACACACGAGGGCTAAACAGATCAGGACCTACAGTTTAACGTGGATTCCGAACCACTAACAAACACCCATTCCACCACCAGGATTCGAACATGAAGCCTGTGATACCAAAGGCCATGCGTTAGCCACTTGGCCACCATACCACTCGCATCGATAGTACGGCTGTATGATGGGAGTTTTCCTGTTTTTTTCCCCTACAACACGCAAATGATCTGCATTTATTCCTAAAAGTATTCTTATTTATTCCTCTTGGAAGGCACTGTTCCTGCCCTCAACATCCACCGATAGTCTGTACATGAGGACAACCAACGTTCCACACTCACCTTTCTAAGTGGTGTGGGCTACATAGACTGGGTATATAGACATAGGTACGGTACTACATAGACATAGGTACGGGGCTGTAGCCTCGAGAAAAGAAAAGAAAGCCACTATCACTTTTATTGCAATCCCAATTGTCAGAAACGAGCTCTGCTCCTGTGGAAAAACAGGAGAACTATTCCACTATCCAACTAATTGTCCTCTTGTATAATCAGAACACCTGAAAAACCTCTCGCGACATTTTTACGATGGCAATATATACAACTCCAAGACTAGGTTTGGAAAACCATCAATCTAATAAATTTCGCAGAAGAATATGACCGATCAATTATCTCAAGAAAGCATTACCTCAGAAATATTAATAAAATATTTCTGTGCCCATTCTTTCATTATAAATAATAACATTTTGTTATCTTATGTCTATTCCGTAAACTGTGATATGCTATAACATTTTGTATAACAAGCCATACTATGTTTTGGCATCATGTTTATAATCATTGCTTTATTTTATCTGCAATGTATATATTTCGTTTCACTCGTGCTTATGCTACTTACATAACATGATTACCATATTTATTTTCTGTGTGAAGTTTAAAAGAAAGATACTTGTTTGTGCTAGTTACATAGCATCATTATCATATTTTTTTTTACTGTATGAAAATTAAAATTATTTAAATGGTTTTTAAATAAATTATTTTTATCTGGCAGGAGACTGCATAGCCCTTGGTACAGCGTTGATGTACGGAGATAAAGTAAAGTAAGGAGAATCAATGAGAATTTGGATAGAGTTTGTAAGTCTCTCACATCGACATCAGGTTGCCTGGTGGGATTTCTCCGGTTTTCTCTCATACGACACACAAATGCGGGCTATTATCTCTAAAAGTCTTTCATCCATCTTCCGTCAGTTGGTTATTCGTTCCAAACGTGAGTCCAGCCGATTTACAAAAGGAAAAATTAACAAGAGACAAAGCTATTTATACTTTAAACAGACAATACTTGTTATAATCAAGTGGACAATAAATTATATATTACTATTTATAATTTATTGCCTAATATTAGAAATAGGGCTTAAATTTTAATGAAACATTGCATACAGAAATTATTAAATGGTACTAATTTGTTACAAACATTTATTTAAAAATGTAAAATAATTTAAAATAAGATTGGTGAAAGTAGTATAGAATTATGTATTAGAAACTTTTCCTACAGAATATTTTACAAATAAATAAATAAAATTTATTTATAATAATTAATATTTTATTATAATATTATTTATTTTTAATTACTATAATAATTATTATCTTATGAAAAATAATAAATAAAAAAATATATAAAATATCATAAATGTATGTCTCATAAAAGTAAAGAATGATATTGTGAATCAAATTATTTCATGTACGTTGTATCTAAAAATAATTCGACTCTTTCATTTATTATTTTTTTTGTAACGGGAAATAATTTTTTAAAAAAAGAGAGTTTTTATGCATAATTTCTCTTTCAAAAATGTTTCTCTAAGTTTCAAAAAAAGCTTACTGCTATTTTTAAAATTAAAAAAAAAAATCATGTAATAGGGAATTTTTATTCTTAAAATGCAATATGAATTCCATTGATTTAAAATTAATAAAAACATAACCTGCATCTTTATCTTCATTTAATATTCCTAACATGTAAAAATTTTAGTTATTTTTATTACAGATCTCATAAAAAATGTACACATTTCTTATTCTTGTTGAAAATAAAAAGCAGTGCATACACTTAGTTACTTTTATGATTTTAATCTACAATAAAATATTTATTTACATTAATATATATACTTATATTTGAATGAATATTTAGATTTAAAAGCTTCGATTCGTACACGCAATCTATTGAAATATTTATAGCATTTGTAATATAATGGATGATTGTAGTAGCCTCATACTGTTAAATAAATACACTATTTTCCTTTCTATTCGTTTTTACATCAAAAATAATAAGTTAAAAATGATAAAGTTGTTCATAAAACATGTCTTTTCATGTATATTATTTATTAATAATAATGGGATACAACTTGATATAATTTCTTATTTTTTAAACTAATTGTGAAAAATGAATTTAGGAAATAAATATGAGTCATAATATTTTATTCATCTCAATGTATTATAAAACAGCAAACTTAAGTGCCTGTCTGTTTTTAGTTTTATAATTTAAGGACCTGAATGATTTTTCTTAATCTCGTTATAAAAGTTTTCTCTTTTATATATATTGCAATTTTAATGATTTAATATTTCGTATATTGGATAATATTTATGATTATAACATCTCTCTATTTTCAAATTTAATTTGACAATTTTTAGGAAAGAACAGAATATAAAAAAAAAAAAAAATTTTATATTTTTATTACATACATAAATTCTACAAGTTTATATCACTTCATAGCATTACATGCTTAAATAGTTTGATTTAGAGACTTGTTTAACTTTATAATTATTATTTATTACAATGTATTTAGTATCCCTTTTGAAATGTTCATTTGCTGTTGGAAATGTTCATTTAATGAATCATTTATCATAAGACTCTTTTTATTAAACATAATGATGATAATACAATGTATTTAGTATCTCTTTGTGTTGGAAATGTTCATTTAATGAATCATTTAACATAAGACTCTTTTTAATAAACATAATGGTAATAATAATAAAAAATATTTGATTTAAAAATCTATTCAAGTGATATTTACTCGGCAGTAAATTCTACAAGCTTATATCACTTCATGTCATTACAAACCTAAATAGTTTGGATTAGTGGTTTGTTTAACTTTATAATTATCATTTATTATAAGGTATTTAGTTTCTTTTTATGTTGGAAATGTTCATTTAATGAATTATTTATCATAAGATTTTTTAATGAACATAATAGTGATAATAATGACTAATATTTTATTCAAAAATGAATTCATATGATATTTATTTTGTAGTAAATTCTACAAACATTTATCACTTCATATCATCACATGCTTTAATAGTTTAGATTAGTAGTTTGTTAAACTTCATAATTTTTAATTATTACAGTGCATTTAGCATCTCTTTGTGTTGGAAATATTCATTTAACGAATCATTTATCATAATACTGTTTTTAATAAACATAATGGTGATAATAATAAATAATATTTGATTTAAAAATCTATTCATATGATATTTACTTTGCAGTAAATTCTACAAGCTTTTATCACTTTATATCATTACGTGCTAAAATAGTTTGGCTTAGAGGTTCGTAAGCTTTACGATTATTATTTATTACATTGTATTTGGTCCTGAAGGGTCGAATAATTTGCTCTCTGGCGCTCGGTGACACAGGGTTCGATTCCCTGTGGTACCATGGATTTTATAGTGGTTCCACTTTAATTGTAGGCCCCGGACTAATATGACTGTAGAGCTTTCTATGTAGGGCTGGCAACCCTATCTCGTAAAAAGGTTTGGTCTAGATGTCTACTAAGTGGGATAAGAAATAACAACAATATATTTAGCATCAGCTTGTGTTTGAAATCTTCATTTACCGAATCATTTATCATAAAACTTTTTTAATAAACATAATGGTGATAATAATAAATAATATTTGATTTAAAAATCTATTCATATGATATTTACTTTGCAGTAAATTTTACAAGCCTCTATAACTTCGTATCATTACTTGCTTAAATAGTTAGAGGTTTGTAAACTTTATAATTCTTATTTATTATAATGTATTTGGGCCTGAATGGTTGAGTGATTAAAGCTCTGGCACTCGGTACCACAGGGTTCGATTCCCTGTGGTACCATGGATTTTTGTAGCGGTTCCACTTTAAGCGGTAGGTTGCGGTCTAATATGATTATAGAGCGTTGGGCGTAGGGCTATCAACCTGCCTCGTAAAAAAAGTCAGCGTCACGGAGCCAAGGCAGACTTCTACATGTGGGTACTTCATCACAACAGAAGCTGTCCCATTTCCCTTCAGCCATGAGTCCACACGGGTTCGTAGATTTGGTCTAGATACCTACCAAGTAGGATAAGATACAACAACAATATATTTATCATCACTTCGTGTTGAAAATCTTCATTTAACGAATCATTTATCATAAGATATTTTTAATAAACATTATGGTGATAATAATAAACAACATTTGATTTAAAAATGTATTTATGTGATATTTATTCAATTCCTTCTATTAGCTCACACTCTCCCTATATATATCTTGTTCTAATTTTCAATCGTTCATAAAATACTTTTTATTCACCCACTCAAGTTCAAATACATTTTTTTAAACTTGTAGTGGATGACACTGGATGCTAATACAGTTTTTCAAATATTAATTCAGTAATTAAATTTAATTAATTCATTTTAGTTTTTTTTTTAGATTTAAGTTGCATATATCTACCAATAAATGGCGCCAGATAAACTTTAAAAAATGAATGAAAATTATTTATAAAGTACTTTCTGCAATATAGTGAATTGACTTAAATTTTTTTTTTTTTTTTTTTATATATATTACTTGTTTTACAATAAATTCAAAAAAATCATTCAAAATTTCATTATTAATTATTTAAATTTAAAACGCGATTACAAATTTTGAAATTAAAAACGCATAATAATAAAAAAGATGTTTTAAGAAAGTGTGGACGAAAAACACAAAAAATAAACAGGTGTAAAAACACACCAAAATGGTGTCTACCATCAGAAAGATGTCGACAATTTAGAAGTTTTCTGAAACAGGTGATCTCATGCTTTCGACTTATTGAAAAAATGTTCTATAAGAATAATTTATTCACCTTCAACTTGAGTAATTAACACAATTGCTGAAATCATTACTGAAAACATTAAGGTAATCATTCCTTTGCAAACACTTAAATAAATTCTGTAATTTGCTCACCTCTGCAGTGAATACCACCTGTAGTATCAAAATTGATTTTGAAACACCAAGGATTTTCCGCGTCGTTTAAACTAATTGATGAATGCTGGAAATATCCGCCATTAAGTGAAATAAATTGTTTCCTCACTTGACAAGCATGATGGTGTTTGTTGCTCATGAGATTCAGGTGTTACCTCTACAAGAGAGAAAAAGAAAATTAAAAACAAATCACACACACGCAGAAAGCCGTCTGCTGGGTCATGGCAACTAATGGATTTATTGATTCATGTTATTAAATTATTTTTATATTTGTTATTTAGGAAATCGGCTCGATTGCTATTAGATACGGTTATTATAGAAAAACAAAATGAAGTTCAAATCCACCTTAATAGCCGGTCACATGAATCATGTGAAATAAATTTGTACCCACCCAACATTCAAATCCGCCAACAATAGTTTGCTCCAAAAAGAAAGTTACAGGATTCAGATTGCTCATAAGCAATATGTTTTGGCATTCCCCGTACTAACTTTGTTGTCAAATAATATAAGGTTTAGATTTACCATATAGTATGACACATTGCATAGGTGTAATATATAGGCCCGCCCAATATTGAAATCCCCCATCAGTCCCTTGCTCCAAAATACAGTTACAGGTCCTTAATTCAGAATATGCATATACAAGATGCTATGGCTATAAAACCCATACGTGGAAACGTATGGATTTTATAGTGAAATAATATAAAGTTCAAATTCGCCCATATAGCCCGCCACATTGAGGCTCACTTCTCATTGAGTTCAGGGTTAAACGTTAAATGATGATCAGTACTGCAATGCCGTGGAACATTTGCAGGTAACAATCAAAGTAAAGTGGCCAGGCATGCACTCCTCTGTAGTGATTTTGCTCTACGACAATGCAGGCCACTCGCACACTCAACAACTGAAGAAGTTTCGGTGCAGTGTATTGAAACATTCACCAAACAGCCCCGTATGGTGAGCCAGCCTCCTTTCACCATGTGACTTTCACATCTTTGGTCTGCTAAAAAAGGTTGAAGGGTGGACGTTTTTCACTCAAACAGCGAAGTCATGAATGATCGAAACTGGCTTTAATTTCAGCCAAACTTTTTTCTACGAACAAGGTATTGACTGCTTGGTGCAACAGTGGAACAAGTGCTTGTGTGACTTTGGTGATTACATTTGAAAATAAATAATATCTTTTCATTTTGAGGAGTGTTTGTTTTGACAGAGTGTTTCGATTCTACCCGAATAAACTTTATAATCGAATAATGTAAAGTTTCAATTCAGCCTAATAGCCTGCCCCTTGTCTTCAGTTTAATATGCTTGTAGTCCGCCTAACTTTGAGACTCGCCCTCAGTACCTTGCTCCTTAAAAATGTTGCACTCTTTGAGAAAGCCCATGTGTTTTGGTACTTTTTGAACAAACTTTATAGGTGAACAAAATGAAGTTCAAATTCCCTGTAATAGCCCGGCATAAGGCTTAAGTGTAATATGCATGTGGCCCACCCAACATTCAGACTCGCCATCAGTGCCTTGTTTCCCAAAACAGTTGCAGTCTTTGAGAGTGCCCATATGTTTTGGTACTTCTTGAGCAAAACACATGGGCACTCTCAAAGACTGCAACTTTTTGGGGAAACAAGGTGTCGGTACTTCTTTTATAGTCGAACAAAATTAAATTCAAATTCACTCTAATAGTCCGACACATGTCTCAAATACAATATGTAAGTGACAAATTAATTTTACCTCTTTTAATTTAAACAATTAACGATTATCTTTTTTAAAATTATTTTTCGTTAAAATATTATTATTTTTAGATTTAATCGTTTTTAATTAATTCGAAAATGGAAAATGAGGCATTTCCTTTGATGACATAAGCGTTAGGTGTTCTCAACAGGATTTTAATTCCATTTAAAAATACGAGTAAGAAAACAAGAAATTTTATTTTTTTAATTTTCGTGTTTTTGTTTCACTTTACTAAACATAAATGACTAAAAGTAAGTTTTTAGTTTTATATATATATTTTTTAATATATTTATATATTTTTTTGTTAAACAAACCTTTTATCAGATAAGTGTTCCGGCTACATCAAAAAGTAGTACGAAAAAAAGAGCGACAGAGGAATTTTTTACAGAAGAGAAAAAAAAAAAAAACTTATAAAATTTTTTCTCTGTGTTTCTTAAAGAATTAAAAAATGTGTAAAAGAACTGATAATAACACAGCATGAGAAATAAAAGGAATTTTTTTCCTAGTCGTGATAATGGTTGTTCAAAAGGAAGGGGGAATTTTTTTTTTTCTGTTGCAGAAAAAAATGAATAAGTAAATCGTTTTTTAACAGCCATCAACTTTGCCAGACGAACATTATAGGGTAAGTAAATAAGATATTTCTAGAGCTGCTTATGTGATTAATAGATGCAAAATCTGACTAATTAATTAGTCATTAATTAAGTGAAATAAAAATTATAAAAGAACGTATTGTTTGAAATATTTTCAAAGTAATTAAAAAATGCGACCAAATCGTAGAACTGATTGAAAATTTTTTTAAATCGTTTTATATTATTCAGATAAAACCTTAATTTTTTAAAAAGTTCTTCATTTATATGAATGGGCCAAAAAAAAAAACTTGAAATATTACATCTGTAAATAATAAATTGTCACATAAACAACTTCTTTTAAAAATGAAAACATAAAATAGTTTATTGTTAAATCAATAAACCCTCCCACAGATGCAAATAAAACGTTCTTTTTTATTTGTCAAAATTATACATACAGCTTACTTAAAGGGGATCTTTTTAAAAATCGTCTAATTAGATATTCACCAAGTTATTAAGTAAGAAAAGATTAAAATTGCTTTTAAAATAGGAAAATTAAAAAATAAGTAATAAGAAAAAAAAAAGGATGTTAGTTGCTACTTTAAAGGCACATGCAAAGCAGCTTCAGCATTACCCAGAAGTAGCAAAGAAAAAAAAAAATGGAGAAATAGGAAAGAAAAGTAGAAGGCGGGATTTGACACATTTCACATTACAATTTAGTGTGAACATTCTATTCTTCGAGATCTGGAGAAAGACATTCCACAATACAGATTTATTTTGTATCCTCTGTATAGAAATTAAAATTTTCATTCAGCTTCTGTTGGAGAGTTTCCAAACAAACACCCTCACACATCCATTTATAGAAATATTAGCCATATTAATCACAGTAATTCACATAGTAGTTATTGATCACATTGATTCCCGTGATTCTTATTGACTCACATAATTATGTATTATATTGATTTATATTATTCAATTAAATAGCGATAATATTGATTGCAGGGAATAATATAAACACTGATCACATTGATTTTCATAATTGATGATCAAATGATTGTTTTGATTCAGTTATTGTTTTATCAATTTTGAATTTGTCAAATTATTCATATTGAATCAGCTGATGTAGACTGGTCATATAACTGCTAATTACATAGATTCACATTTGTCCATATAAATATTAAACAAATCAATTTACATGATTTATATTGGTTCGTATGTTTCTTCATCAATATACTGATTGACCAGAATGGGCCAATGCTTTCTTTTGAAGAGATTTCCATTCATTCCTCAGGGTGACAAGGGTCCTCCAATTCTTAACCTTCAGTACAGCAAAAGATTTTTCAACTGCGTCTATCCATCGACACATAGGTCGTCCTCTTCCTCTTTCCCTATCGCTTTGCCAAAACGAGCCTCTTTTACAGTTTTAAATCATTCATTCTAAATAGATGAGCAGCCCAGTTTAATCAATTGATCTTAATACATTTTATAATATCTGGCTCTTTATAGCATTTATAAATTTCTGCAACAATCACTTTCCCTAACATCCCAAGAATAGCCCTTAAAATCTTCCGCTCAAATATTCCCAAATGGGCACCATCAGATCTTGCCAGAGTTCATCACAGCCATAGACCAAAAATAAGTTTAATAAGAGTATTATGTAGCAAGAATGGCCTGAATGGCCGAGTGGTTAGCACTCTGGCGCTCATTACCGCAGATATCGGTTTCGAATCTCGGCGGTGCCATGGATGTGTGTAGTGGTTCGGAATCCACTTTAAACCGTAGGTCCTGGTCCTAATAGGGAGCGTTGTAGGGGCATTGTTACTCCGCGTCCGTGGCTTATCTTCAAGTTACACGCGTTATGTGCTCAGTGAGTAATGTCTGAGCTGCGCTTGCCTTAAGGCATCCAAGACCAAGCTGTCTAAGTGTTTGCCAGCTGCGTTAGAACAAAAAAAAAAAAAAAAAATGTAGCAAGAATTAAGTTTTTCTGCTTATCAACTGTGATTTAAACAGATTTCTTAACCCAAAAAAGGCCTTATTGCAGACACAATTTTGTTTCTTATTTCAGGTAAGATATTATTTACTGATCTTATAGATTCACTTTACTTGATTCAAATAATTGCTGATCATACTGATTTATATGATTTATATTAATTAATAAGTTCTATGGGCCTGAAAGACCGAGTGTCTAGTGCTCTGACGCTTGGTACCACAGATTTCGAGTTCGAGTCCCGGCGGTGCCGGTAGTGGTTCGGAATCCTCCCAGTCTCATATGACTGAAAGAGCGTCCCGGAGCAAAGTCAGACTTCCACCTATGGGTGATCCATCTGAACAGAAGCTGCATCCCTCTTCCCTCCTTACATGAGGGACATGTCAGCAACAATAAATTCTATAGCTATAAAAAATTAATTGATATATTTATTATATTAACTAATAAATATTTCACCATACTTTTCAAATAGCCAATCTCTGTGAAAATGTACTGCATTGATTGACGATCTCCTTTGTAATCCTTTAACATGGCACTCTCTCTCCATTTCGAGTTTCGTGTAATGATGAAAAACGGCGCACATGTCCTCGAGCACCGAATATTTCACTCCCCGTCTCCCCCACACACACACTCAGACTCAGTTCACGGAAAAGAAGAAGAAAAAACGCATTTTCTTTTCAATAACAAACACATTTAATAAGAAAACGTGTTTACGGACAGCAAAGACATTTTAATGACCCTCTCCCAGAAGAGGCTCTTTTCGCCGGAAGCCCATCTCCCTTCCCGAGCTACACCGACGTGCCTTTTTTTTCTCTCTTCCGTCATCTTGATGTATCTGTACTCGCACGAATAAATATCGAGAGTTTATTTATTTTTTAAAAGCAATGCTGTAGTAATGAGATTACATTTTGCTTCACGAAGAGAGTCGAAAATCAACAATGTAGTTTTACAATTTTGGTTTTAATTCCATTTTTGTCGATACTTCTGATGCGAGTTGCTGTAATTACTAATGGTTGCATTATGCACTCAACTTGTAATGAGCAGTGTGGATCATAAAAATGATTCTGATTTTAATTTTTAATTTGTGTCAGTGATTTTGAAATGGGGTCGAGTGACTATCGTTCTGGCGTTCGGTGGCATGGATGTTTGTAGTGGTTCGGAATCCACTTTAAATCTTAGATCCCGGTCTATTATAACTATAGAGCGTTGGGCGTAGACTGACAACCCTACCCCGTATAAAAACACCTCCTGTTTCGGAATCTGTCAGTAGGCAGGTGGCCTTTCCCACCATGTGGCTGATGCACCTGAATGCACTTTAAACCGTAGGCCACGGTCTAACAGGTGATTAGAGCTTTTGCGGGGGTAGTGTTATTCCGCGTCCTTAGCATATCTTCAAGCTACACGCACCTTCTTGATAGTGCTAAGGGAGTACCATCGGTGCAGCGCTTCCTTAAGGCATCCAAGACAATTGTGTAAGTGTTTGCCAGCTGCTGCATTAAGAACAAAAAAAAATTATTCATATTGATTATAAATTCTGATCATATTGATTAATATGTTGTATAGTTATAAAAAAATAATTAATAAATTTAAAATCTTATATGATAAATATTTGAACACATTTTTCAAATAAGCAATCTTTGTGTTGAAATGTACTGTATTGATTCACAATCTCTTTTGTAATCATTTAACAAGACGCTCTGCACCATTTCGAGTTTCCTGTAATGATGAAAACGGCGCACATGTCCTCCAGCACCGCATATATTTCACTCCCCATCTCCAACACACGCACACTCGCTCACGGAAAAGAGGAAAGAAAAAGGGCACATCTTCTCTTTCAATAACAAACACATTTAATAAGAAAACGTGTTTACGGACATTTTAATGACCCTCTCTAGAAGAGCACTTTTCGCCGGATGCCCATCTCCTTCCCCAGCTACGCAGACATGCCCTTTTTTTTTTACCTCTTCCTTCATCTTGATGTATCTGTACTCGCCCGAATAAATAGTGAGAGTTTATTTACTTTTTTAAAGCGATGTTATAGTAATGAGATACTACCTTTTTGCTTCAAGAAGAGAGTCGTGGTTTTTGAAAAATCAACAATGTAGTTTGGTAATAATTCGATTTTTGTCGATATATTTGATACGAGTTGCTGTTGTAATTACTAATGGTTTTCATTATGCACTCAAATTGTGATCTCTTATTTTAATTTTTTAATTTTTATCAGCGATTCTGAATTTGGTTGGAGGACAAACTCTTTTATTTTGTTGAACATCAGTGGGCCTTTTCCACTTATGTATCCCACAAACAGCTCACCGATGTGAGATGAGGGGGAAGCTATTGCATTCCGGGGAATTTTATGGGTAACTGCTCTAAACTTGGGTATTGTATGGGGGAAATACACGATACCCACTACGTACATTATACAGTACTGGGCACAGTAGACCACTAGAACAGTCCCACCTGTCTATCGATACGAAGTGTTCTATACCTACTTGGTACCATACACCTGCACCATATATTAGTTTCTTAATCTACTGTCATTTTGTGCCCACTTTCAGCTAACGTGGATTCCGAACCACGAGCAAACCTCCATGCCATTGTCAGGATTCCAACCTGAAACCTGTGGTATCAAAGGTCAGAGTGTTAGCCAATTGGCTATCAGGGCGATTTATACGATTCATATTGATTATAAATTTCGATCATATTGATTAATATGTTTTATATTTATAGAAAAATAATTAATAATCTTATTATTTATAAAAAAATTTATAAATGATATCATTTATTTACAATCTTATATGATAAATAATTCAAATTTTTAAATAACCAATCTTTGTATTGAAATTTACTGTATTGATTCGTGTTCCCTCTGTAACCCTTTGCTCTCTCGGTGTCGAGTTTCCTGTCATGATGAAAACGGCGAACATAGCCTCCAACACCGAATATTTCACTGCTCCGTCTCCAACACATACACACTCGGGCTCACACGTAAAAGAAGGAAAAAAAGCACATCTTCTCTTTTTCAACAACAAGCACATTTAATAAGAAAACGTGCTTACGGACAGCGAAGACATTTTAATGACCCCCTCCTGGAAGACGGCTCTTTTCGCCGGACTATATACAATAATTATATACAATATAATGTATTATATAAATATACTTTATATATTTATATAGTACATTATACTTATCGTCATCATCATCATTAGTGGCGCAACAGCTCCATGGACGGCCAAGGTAATCTGCCGGCTGACAGATTTAAAAGACAGGAGATGCTTTCGTTTTACGGGGTAGGGTTGTCAGGACTACGTCCAACGCTCTACAGCCATGTTATACCGGGACCTACGGTTTAAAGTGGATTCAGAACCCCTACAAACTTCCATGGCACCGCAGGGACTCGAAGCCGAAAACTGTGGTACCGAGAGCCAGAGTGCTAGCCACTCGGCAATCAGGCGCTTTAAAAAAGAAATTAGCATTTGAAAATAAATTATATATACAATCCAAAATTTATCTAATAGTTTCTGAGCCTAGCTCTAACGTGCGTATCCAACATGTACAAAATCCCCCAAATATTTCAATATTATATCATAAATATTTCAATATTTCTTTTTTTCAATTATCCAATGTTTGTTGAAATGTGACTGCATTGATTCACGATCTCCTTTGTAATCCTTTAACATGACGCCCTATCCTTTTCAAGTTTCCTGTCATGATGAAAAACGGCGCACCTATCCTCCAGCACCGAATATTTCACTCCAACAGTCTCCAACACATGCACGCACACGGGCTCACGGAAAGAAAAAAAGGAGAAGAAAAAAAGCACATCTTCTCTGTCAATAACAAACACATTTAATAAGAAGACGTGTTTACGGACAGCAGCAAAGACATTTTAATGACCCTCCTGGAAGAGGCTCTTTTCGCCGGAAACCCATCTCCTTCCCGAGTTACGGCGACGTGGCTTTTTTTCCCTTCTTATCTAATAACGACACGAATAAATAGCAAGAGTTTATTTACTTTTTTTTTTAAAAAAGCGATGTTGTAGTAATGAGACCCTACCTTTTTGCTTCAAGAAGAGGGTGTGGGTTTTGAAAAATCAACAATGTAGTTTTGAAATTTTGGTTTTAATTCGATTTTTGTTGATATATTTGATGAATTGCTGTAATTACTAATGGTTGCATTATGCACTGAAATTTTAATACGCAGTATGGAGATGATAAAAATAGTTATTTTTTAATTTTTGTCACCGATTCTGAAGTTGTTAGAAAAATTATAATTGGTATAAAATATACTAATACGTTATATTAATACATAAATATACTTAATATATTTATATAATATATAATACTTATCATCATCAGTGGCGTAACAGCCCCATGGTGGGCCAAGGACGTCTGCCAGTTGCCACATTTCTAGGCAGATGTTTCTTCTTACGGAGTAGGGTTGTCAGCACTACGGCTAATGCTCTACACTCATATTGGTCAGGGGACTTACTTGTTTAAAGTGGATTCCGAACCACTACAAATATCCATGGACTCGAACCCGAAACCTGTGTTACCCAGCGACAAAGCGCTAACCTATCTGCCATTCAGGCCCCAATAGGTTTTATAGTTAAAAAAATAAATTAATAATCCTATTATTTATAAAAATTTATAAATCTTATTTATTGATAATCATATATAATAAATATTTGAACACATTATTCAAATAGCCAATCTTTGTTGAAATTTAGTGTATTGATTCCCAATCTCCTTTGTAATTCTTTAACAAGGCGCTCTCTCTCCATTTCGAGTTTCCCGTAATGATGAAAAACGGCGCACCTATCCTCGAGCACAGAATATCTCACTCCAACATACGCACACTGAGGCTCACGGAAAAGAAAGAAGGAAAAAAGCACATCTTCGGTTCAACAACAAACACATTTAATAAGAAAACGTGTTTACGGACAGCAAAGACATTTTAATGACCCTCTCCAGAAGAGGCTCTTTTCACCGGAAACATCTCCTTCCCGAGGTACACCGACATGCTTTTTTTTTCTCTTCCGTCATCTTGATGTATCTGTACTCGCACCAATAAATAGTGAGAGCTGATTTACTTTTTTTTTTTTTTTAAAGTGATGTTGTAGTAATGAGATACTACCTTTTTTGCTTCACGAAGAGAGTCGTGGTTTTGAAAAATCAACAACGTATTGTAATTTTGGTTTTAATTCGATTTTTATCTATACGTTTGAAGCGAGTTGGTGTTGTAATTACTAATGGTTGCATTATGCACTCGATCTCATCAATTGTAACGTGCGGTATGGATGCTAAAAATATTTCTTATTTAAATTTTTTAATTTTTGTCAGTGATTCTGAATTTGTTAGAAAAATTATACTTGATATAAAAAGTATACTAATACATTATATTATACTTTATATATAAATATATTTTATGTATTTATATATGACTTATTTAGCATCAGAGGCGTAATAACTCCATGATAGGCCGAAGGCCGTCTGCCAGTTAGCACATATCTAGACAGGAGATGTTTTCTTTTACGGATAGGGTTGTCAGCCCTACGCCCAACAGTCATATTAGACCGGGACCTATGGTTTAAAGTTTATTCCGAACCACTACATATATCCATGGCACCCCTGGGACTCGAAACCTATGCTGCAGAGCGCCAGAGCACTACCTACTCGGCCATTCATTCCCCAATATGTTTTATAGTTATAAGAAATTAATTAATAATCGTATTATTTATAAAAATTTATAAACAATCTTATCTTATAAAAATAAATACGAGTAATTCACAACATTTTTTTAAATAAGCAATCTTTGTTGAAATTTAAGATACAGTACGTATTTAAGTATAATACGTTTGTCACGTAACTTACGTATTTGAATGGCCGAGTGTTTATGCTCTGACGCTTGGGTACACAGATTTCGAGTTCGAGTCCCGGCGGTGCCTGTGTGGTTCGGAATCCTCCCAGTCTCATATGACTGAAAGAGCGTCCCCGGAGCAGAAGTCAGACTTCTACCTATGGGTGATCCATCTGAGCAGCTGCATCCTCTTCCCCTCCTTCATGAGGGACATGACAGCAACAATAAATTCTATATAGCTATAAAAATTGATTGATATATTTATTATATATTATCTAATAAATATTTCACCATATTTTTCAAACAGCCAATCTCTGTGAAAATGTACTGCATTGATTCACGATGTCCTTTGTAATCCTTTTAACATGGCGCTCTCTCCCTTTCGAGTTTCCTGTAATGATGAAAACGGCGCACGTGTCCTCGAGCACCGAATATTTCACTCCAACACACACACACACTCAGGCTCACGGAAAAGAAAGAAGAAAAACTCACATCTTCTCTCTCAACAACATTTAATAAGAAAACGGACAGCAGAGACATTTTAATGACCCTCCTGGAAGAGGCTCTTTTCGCCGGAAGCCCATCTCCTTCCCGAGCTACATGCTTTTTTTTTGTATCTCTTCCGTCATCTTGATGTGTCTATACTCACACGATTAAATATCGAGAGTTGATTTACTTTTTATAAAAGCGATGTTGTAGTAATGAGATACTACCGTTTTGCTTCAAGAAGACAGGGTGGGTTTTGGAAAATCAACAATGCAGTTTTGTAATTTTTTGGTTTTAATTTTTTTTATTATTTGATGCGAGATGGTGTTGTAATTACTAATGGTTGCATTTTGCACTCAAATTGTGATGGATGGATAGCTAAGATGGATGTTAAAAATATTTCTTATTTAATTTTTTTAAATTTTTGTCGGGGATTCTGAATTTGTTAGAAAAATATTATACTTGAAAAGCCAATTCTTTTTATTTTGCTGAACATCTGTGGGCTTTTTTTCACTTATGTATCCCACGAACAGCTTCCTCGCTTCTGAATTTGTTAGAAGAAAATTATACTTGGAGGACAAACTGTTTTATTTTGTTGAACATCAGTGGGCCTTTCCCGCTTATGTATCCAATGAACAGCTCACCGATGGGCAATGAGGGGAAGCTATTGGGTGCATTATGCACTCGATCTGATGAATTGCAATGTACAGTATGGATGCTAAAAATATTTCTTATTTTAATATGTAATGTCAGCGATTCTGAATTTGTTAGAAAAATTATACTTGGAGAGCAAACTTTTTAGTTTGTTGAACATCAGTGGACCTTTGCCTCTTATGTATCCTCAAACATCTCACCGATGGGCGATGAAGGGAAGCTATTGCAATGCGGATGATTTTTACGGGTAATTTCCCAAAACTTGTGTATCGTGTGAGAGATAAAAATAGATGACACCCACTAGGTAGTTGTTATTTCTTATCCCACTTGGTAGACATCTAGATCAAGCCCTCATGAACCCGTATGGACTCATGATTGAAGGAAAGGGGGCAGCTTCTGTTGTGATGGAGCCCGCGTATGTACAAGTCTCACTTGGCACCGTGACGCTCTTACAGTCATATGATACCGGGATCTATGGCTTAAAGTGGATTCCGAACCACTACGAACATCCATAGCACCGCCGGACTCGAACCTGAAACCTGTGAGACCAAGCACCAGAGTGCTAAACAGCCATTCTGGTAAATTGCGGTAGATGGACTGCCTATCCATGGGAAGCATTTTACACCGATTATCATAATCACTATTGAATTTCTCCACATTTAAAAGCAGTGACTGCACCAAAGGTCATTAGCGAATTTGAAGACGAGTCCTCTTGCACTTTACCCTTGGCTATCTCAAAATAACACTTATTAAAAGTTTTCTCGTTGCGGAAAAAAAGAGAATTAGAAAATATTTATCATATTTTATATGGAAGTATTGCTACTATACATATTGAAATTTTATGTATATTAAGTACATTATTAATATTTAAAAATTATTACTATATATTAGAAAATATTCCATATCTCATTATAACTAGTTATTTCATTTATGCATTTCCATCCAACTGAGGAAAATATGTCTTCTACTGTCCTAATACTGTCGTCGAGACGAGAGAATTTACAATCATTGTGACAATTGGTATTGATACTCTTCGTTATTAAAAGAAGTGACTGCAACGAATACGTATGGAGGTTTCGAATCTGGACACGCATAGGTTCCGTACCTACCATGGCCAATAACAGTATACTTTTCTTAAGGGTGCTGATTTTTCTAAAGCAGAATACATGAAATGCAGAGATTTCTTATTTTTATAAGGGAGACACCAAAATTACTTGATATTTATTATGTATTATTTAATAATTATTTATTTATCATATATTGTTTAACAAAGAAAAACAGTGAGAAACTAATAACAATTTGATTTTTGTAGCAATTAAACACAAAATTATTATTGTTATTTTCACAAGCGAATATGAGTTTTTGGAATTTTTAGTATTTATGAATTTATGATTGAAAAAGTTTGTTCAGTGACATATGTTAATCTAAAGACGTTAGAGAATTTTTAATACATCATCTATCCATGAACTGCTTGGTATAAATCGACATATCGAAAAGGATTGGTAAATTGTTGTTAAAGTTTTCATGTTTTTTTTATTATTTTGAAGGTTAATAAATTCAAGCTTTACTGATTTAGGTGCATCTTCAAACAAAATATCTACGGAATTGCAAAATATAAAAATGTAATCATAAAAACTATATTTGAATGCTATTGCTATTCAGCTCGCTAGTATGCAACATATATTTGTATACCATATCATATACAATAGCGTATACTTGTATGCAATCTATATTTGTATACAATATCATATACTCAGTATGCAATATGTATACAATATCGTATACCCGTATGCAATATATATTTGTATACACATATATAATGCAATATATACTTGTATACAATATTGTATACAATATATGCTAGTATACAATTTCGTATACTGTATATAATATAGTGTGGCAATATATATTTGTGTACAATATCGTATACTATATAATATCGTATGCAATATATATACTTGTATACAATATTGTATCTGTATGCAATATATACTAGCATATACAATTTACTTGTATATACTCGTATATAATATCGTGTAGTATGCAATACATATTTGTGTACAATATCGTATATTTATATGCTATACATACTTGTGTATAATATCGCATACTATATTTATATTTGTATATAATATATATTCGTATACAATACTATATATATGCAATAAATATTCATGTACGTTTGAAGATAATGAAGCGATTCAACAATAAATGATTGACATCCGCATATGGATTGTACACATCTAATTTATAATAATATTGAAGCAAGCAAAAACTAAGATTAAATGAGTGTAAAAAAAGTAGGAGGACAATTGAACATAAGAAATAAAATATTCGCAAAAGTTCTTCTTAACGAGGTAACATTTTTTCTACATTTACGTATGTAATTTAATTTTAAAATTGAAACTTTTATAAAAAAATAAATCGAAAAAAAATAGACAGCATAATTAATCAGAAACAACTTCCTAATATTCGTTTTACTTTTATTTTATAAAACATAATTTCATTTTTTACTTGTTTTACATAGAAATTGTCAAATAATTCCGTTTTTAAATCCAAAAGCAATCCATATCGTGAAATTTTCTGCAAAATTTTCCTGTTTAGACAGCTATGAAATCAAACATCACTAAATATTTTTTTAAAAAAATTTTGGATATTTTGGATTCAATATTAGACTATAGTTTTATTGTCTTCATCTTCATTGAAAACAAATTAAAATTTAAATTTTCCATTAATTTCAAAATAGATTTTGAAAGCAACAATATTTCCTCTTTTTAAAGAGGAAGTTAAAGTCTTTTAAAGAGGAATAAATGCAGAATTAAATTGAGGAAGTAGGATATCTTAATTTTCTTTTAAATCACGTGAAATACTATTTACCATTCTTTTTTACCATTTTTCAATAGCTAAACTATATATTTTAAATGTGAAAAAAAAATATCACAATACGAAGTTGATTGCCAGACATAGTTTAGTAGTCGGAATGAATTTCGTAATGTTTTCCTTTAGTAATTTTTTTATCTGAACTAGAAGATTTTTAATATTTTGATCAGGGATGGCCAACCCAAACGAAGTTGGGGCCCTTTGGAAATGCATCCTAAATCCACTGGCCGCATATAAAATTATATATCCCCATATTAGATTTAGAACCACTATAGACATATTTTCACTATAGTGAAAAATTGACACGTAATGAATTATTATTTTTGTGTTTACTATTATTCTTACATGTAAACATAGATAATATAATAATAAGGATACTAAACGCACATTGTAAAGAAATATAAAAAACACAATGAAATATAAAAAATATGTAAATATAAACGAAATACAAAAATTAAATCATTAAACAATATTTATTTTACTAGTGCGATATTTGTTTCTCCACTTTTTCATTTAGCTTTTGCAAAATCAATACCAATGTCAATTTATCCTGTTATATTAGATGCGTGCATCATGAGTTCGCAAAATATAATTTAATTATTCTGTGAACTCATAACTGTAAACTCATAAATAAAACAGGCAACATCTGTCCTATATTCGCAAGAATATTATTTTAAAAATCAAAATTAATTTCTTCTCATAATTTCGACAATTAATTTTTGAATATAGGATGCAGACATAATTTTTTTAATACATTGATTTTCACAACTTTGCCATTTTTAAAATAAATATATTTTGCAAAAGTATGATAAATCTCACGGCAGCAAAAATATTGCCGTGGGTTGGCCACCCTGATTAAATAGAACGTTACGCAAAAGTATTGGAATAGAATCCTAAAAATAACAGTTATCATAGTAAATATGCAATCATAAGAGACTTTTTATTCATCGTGGGTTCATTAATTTTAATTTTCTATTGAAATCCATGCAATCTTTCAATGTTTTTAGTTGAAGATATCATATATATCATTGAAGGTTATGAATGTGAACTAGATTTTGTAAACAAATGACGTAACATTGTGAAATTTTTTCAAGGAAAAAGTTCTCCTTATTTCAATAGATGGCGTAATTACAAGTTTTTTCTTTTCTATTCTTTTCTAGAACGAGTCTTAAATTAAATTGTTTATTTATTTTTCGCTGCCTTTGAAGGTTTTACTGAATTTTTCTTTTCCTTTTTGAAAGATAGAATGGCAAGTTAGCTAAGAAGAAGAAGCCATCCTATTTTAACATGAGATTTCCATATTTACATTCTCATAAATATCTTGACAAATTTTGCTCATTATACACATGTGAGAGAAAAGAATGTGACAACGTATGTTAGTTAGAATATTTTTTTATTTTAAAGATTGCTTTGGGTAAATTTGATGGCAACGGTTTCTTTTGATCACATATCAAAGAAAATAAATCTATGCTGAAAGTTATGTGAATCAAAGCCTGAAATCTATGTTATGTCTCTAAGTACATGCTTTGTACTTCGTACACATTTATGTACTTAGAACACATGCTCTAAGCACATAAAGGCTAATAACTTTTGATCTCGAAGCATACATATAAGAATTAATGTACTTTAAAA
>BPLR01010406.1:0-19712 GCA_021605095.1 Caerostris extrusa | reverse complement strand
TTACGTATTGCTTCATCCATACAATGTGCTGCTATATTTCAAAATAACTGAGAATTTTATATTATCCGGCTGCAAATTCTACATCCCAAGCCATTTCTTCTTATGATGAAATAATAACTAAGCAAAAGACAGTATCATCTGCTAATAATAGTTAGCCTACTAACAACAGATAAATATATAACTGGTGTTATTGTTAAGGGTGTGATGGCTGAGTGTCTACCTCTCTGGCTGGGTGCCAGGTTTTGATTCGAGTTCCAGCGGTGCCATGGATGTTAGTAGTGGTTCGGAATCCACTTTACACCGTAGGCCTCCTCTTCTGTCTAATGATTGTAGAGCATAAGGCTTGACAACCCTACCCCGTGAAAAGGAAAAAAAAAGTCATCATCTGTTTCCAAAATCTGCCAATATGCAGAAGGCCTTGGCCCACTATGAGGCTTTGTGATTATTATTATTATTATTTGTCCACTGTCACAGAAACTCATACCTACTTTTCCTCTCCGGAATTCTATATATATAACGTGTATGTGTAAATCGCAACAGTTAATATAAATATTAATAATAACAGATTCAAAGGATAATAGTTAATAGAATCATTATCGTCTTCAAAATCTGCATATATGTTAGTATAACAGTTGGGCTGACATGTTCGTAAAATGACACATAGATGGCGCTACTAGTATTAAATCCATATGATTTTTAGTTAGCCCTAACCTTCAAAAAGACACGTATAAATTTGACAGCTGTTGCACTATTAGTATGTGAATTGTAGCATTTTTAGTGAAGCAACTTTTGTTAGTTTGAAAAAAAATGGATAAAAAGGAATTTCGTGTGTTAATGAAGCATTGCTTTTGGCGAAAAAATACTATTGGAGCCAAGGCTTGGCTTGATAAAACATTATTTGGACTTTGCACCAGAAAAATCAACCGTAGAGAAGTGGTTTGCTAAATTTAAACGAGGCGAAATGAGCACCGAGGACGATGCAAGCAGTGGACGCCCCCAAGAGGCTGTTACCGACGAAAACATGAAAAAAAGTCCACAAAATAATTTCTGATAACCGTAAAGTGAAGTTGATTGAGATAGCTGAGACCCTAAAGATATCAAAGGAACGTGTTGGACATATCGTGAAGGAATATTTGGATATGCGAAAGCTCTGTTCAAAGTGGGTGCCGCGCAGAGCCACAATCGACCCAAAACAACAACGAATTGATGATTCTAAGCAGTGTTTGGAGCTGTTCAATCGTAATAAACCCGAATTTTTGCGTCGATATGTGACAATGGATGAAACATGGCTCCATCATTTCACACCGGAGTGCAATCGACAGTCAGCCGAGTGGACTGCACGTGATGAACACTAAAAATGCTATAACTCGCATACTAATAGTGCAACAGCTGTCAAATTTATACACGTGTCTTTTGAAGGTTAGGGCTAACTAAAAATCATATGGATTTAATACTAGTAGCGCCATCTATGTGTCAGCTTACGAACGTTTCAGCCACCTCTTATATCAATCTGCCCATTTATTTAGAATGTCAGTTAATTTGTCACCTGAACTGTCCAAAATGTTGACTGATTTATATGAATACAAACAACGAGTAGAATGGAAAGGGTCTGAGGCTATCCCCTTTTTTTACTACCAGTAGGGTGCTGCAGTAGTAAAATTTCTTAACTTAATCCATAAAAATTTATATAATAGATGGTATTTAAATCAAATCGCGCTTCAACACCGCTTAAGAGGGTGCTGATGAATTTATATCTTAACTTGTTCAAAACCTTAAATTTAGTTACATTTTTCATTTAGAATAATATTGTATTTGACTCAATTTTACAATTTCAATTTTAATTTGAAATAATCTATATTCATATATTTAATAAGATTTCATGAAAAATAGTCATAATTTTCATGAAAATCTATACCAATAATCTAGTAATAATTTTGTCTTATTGCTTTTTTTTTTTTTTTTTACAGATTGAAAAAACGCTTTTTGAAAATGGCTGTGACCAATACAAAGCTCATTTTGTGTCACTTTAATAACGAAATTAAAAAACAACGTTGTATTATTTAGAATCAACCTTTGAAACATATAAATCCGTAAAACGAATTTGAATGTTTTTGCTACTACTGATTTTGAGCAAAAATCTCATTTTAATTCGAATTTGATCTCACATTTAGATGCATTTTTTTGGCTGTGCACTGAGTTTCCCGTATTTTTTCCAGAACGAATACTGAAAAAGTTAAAATCTAAAATTAGTAAATAATTTAAAAAATATCGTTAACCTCAGATTTGAAATTAAGGTCAATTTAAAAAACAAGTAAAAATAAAAAAAAAAAACTTTTTTAGTCAATGGCAACTATTTTGTTTAACTATATTGTAGAAAATTTCATATTTAAATAAAGTTGAAATTGTTGTTGTTCTAATGCAGCTGGCAATATTATTCATGCAACTTAAATCTTAAAAGCTAAAATGAATGAATTAAATTTAATTACCCAAATCAATATTTGAGAAAACTGGTATCAAATCGTGTCATCCACTACAAGTTCAAAAAACGCTTTAATTTATGAGAATAAAAAAGTATTGTATTAAAGGGGATTCCGAAAATTTGAACAAGATATATATGGCACCGCCGGGAGTGTAAAATAATACCTTGGAATTACCGAGCACAAGAGCGCTAGCCACTGGGACTTTAACATATTTATCAGCCATTTCGTGACTATATCACGTGTTTGACATGTGACAGTAATATTTTTGTGTAGAACTAATAATTTCTAATTAAAAATAGTTTGATTAATAAAATAGATTTTTGGCCTAAAACATTCATGCTAAAATACATATTCGTGAATGAAAATGATGGTAAAAAATTACGCATTCGTATCAAAAACAAACAAACGGAATATGAGTTGTAAAGGTTTTATCAAAGAATTTATAAAATTTGTTGAGCCTGAATGGCCGATGAATAAAACGTTCTGGCGCTCGGTGCCAAGGTTTTGGGTCCGAGTCCGGAGAAGTGCCAAAAAATGTTTATTTTAGTTCGATTCCCACTTTAATATGTGCTATGATTCGGACTAACTATGGTTTACTATGATCGTAGAGCGTTGCCTTATTGATAAATTAGTCAGACTTCAGCACTCGTGGTTCCTCGCTAGACATACATATTACACCCTTAGTCATGGCCCAGTCGCCTGTGAAGGGGTCTTCTGGACCTGGTGTAGGCTTTCCTGCACTAGGGGGGACTTAGTAACATCAATGTTTTGGAATGTTTAGATAATTCTAAATGCCCTGCTATAAGTTTTTCTGTGATTCAGTTATTGCTTCATTTCACCTTCTCTACTAGATACAATTATGCGATGTTCATTTATTAAAAATTACGCTTTACGTATCTATGTTACGTAATTCTGGACAATCAATAAATGGCGAACATTTTGATACGCTTACTGCAGTGAAAAATTTTAATTGCCATATACTGATTTTTATTGCTGTATTTAATTTAATACATATATATATATATTCAAATGCAGCTGGAAAACACTTAAACAGTTGTCTTGGATGTCTTAAGGCAAGCACTGCACCGACGTTACTTACTCAGCACTACCCAGGAGGTGCAGTGCTTGAAGATAAGCTACGGACGTGGAGTAAAATACCCCCGCAACGCTCTACGATCCTGTTAACCGGGACCTACGGTTTAAAGTGGATTCCGAATCACTACAAACATTCATGGCACCGCCCAAATCGACCAGAAACCTGTGGTAGCTAGAGCGCTAGCCACTCGGCCATTCCGGCCCAGTTAAAAAAATATTGGAAGCTAGAAAATTAATGTCAAATGCCTGATATTTATAAATAAATGAATAAACAGAATTAGAAATAAAAGATAGTTAGGGGCTTGAATGGCCGAGTGGCTAGCGCTCTGGCGCTCGGTACCGCAGGTTTCGGGTTCGTGTCCCGGCGGTGCCATGGATGTTTGTAGTGGTTTGAATCCACTTTAAAACCGTAGTCCCGGTCTAACACAATCGTAGAGCGTTGTGGAAAGTGACATAATAAAAATAAGGAAAAAATTAACTGTTCATATGTATAGTGATTAGGGATTATAGTCCTTGTTGCTTCACATCCCCATATGCCACTTCATTCATCATCAATAAGATAGTTTAAAAAAAAAATGGCATAAAATTTGTCAGGAGAATTTCTAAATCATTTACTCTTTAAATAGAATTTGTACATTTTTACTACTGAATCATTCTGTTTCCACTATAAATAATGACATAATAATTTTAATATACATGCGTTATCTTACCGTTGTACACGTATGCGTTCTGTTCCGATATGCAAAAAATCTATACTCGAGGTACAAAATCTTTGTATTTATAAAAATTGTTTATTTTAAAATTTCATTTTTTTCAAGCTTGGTCAGTTGCGTTGTAATTGGGAATAACACATATCTTTCAGAATGACATGAGAAATTGAGAATAATATAAAAAATGAAGTAGTTATAAAATTCTTGACTGCCAAAGCATCACATAGTTTTATATTTGGCATAATACATCTCATGGACATACAATGACTCATTTAACTTAACAAATAACCACAGTCAGAATTAACGAGTTACTTTGATTTTACATAAAGATATGATCTTTGAAATAATAGGAAAGATCGATATTCAATAAATTCTTTTTCTCAACTGAAAGAAATTAGACAGCAACAATAATTGTTAAGGACAACAATTATTAACAAAAATATCAACTACGAATAATCTTTAACAATTATTGTTACTTACAATCATTAACATTTATTGAATTACAGTAAAAGCTAGTTACTGTAATTCAATAAATGTTAATAATTACAAGTAACAATATGCGTTTAAGAGATCAAAGAAGTTGAGCGATACGCTGCATGATATAATTGTCTAGATTCTATTATTAGTTAAATTTCTAACACTATAAATTCAGAATTTTAAAATTAAGAAATACAGTTTTAACGGTATTATAATAGTAATTATTCTAACTTGCTATGAAATAACTTCTACGTATATTAACAGTAAAAGCAAATACCTTAGATTTATTTTTCAGATATTAGATATTAAATTTAATTTTGTCTTAATTTTTAATTTTTCTAGTGTATAGCATAGCTTGTATTATTATCAGATGAATCAGACTGACAGCTACTTCATATCAAACAACTCTCATTAGGCTTTGATTTTTTAATATATAGTATGTCATTTCGTAAAAGTATGAACAACATATTTTTTTAACTTTGAACGTATCTAATACTGCTCCAAAAAATGACATTTGAAGAAAGTTTCAATTTTCTGTAAAACTCATCGAATTCTTGTGAAAGTTTATGACAGTGAACAAGCACCATTTAACAGGGTTCGTCAAAATGGTTTTAAATGATTGGAAAAAACAAATGATTATAATACGGAAGGCCAAGAGCAGCCTGGTCAGTGAACAAATAATATTATAAATAATAATAAATAAATAAACCATGAATTGCTAAAAACCTGAGAAAGCATCTTTGGTGAATGTTAACGAATACAAATGATGCATTTGTGCTGAGCATTGAATGAAAAATTAGCTGAATGCGAGGAAAGACAACATCTTTTATCAACATGACAATTCTAGCATATATTGGAAGAAGCTCAAAATTTATTTGGAAACGCTTCAGTAGAAGTCTTACCACACCATTCTCTATACCAGGAGCGGCCAACCAACGACCCACCTTGAACGTTTTTCCAGCCCGTGAGATGTATCACACTTTTACAAAATATACTTATTTTATAATGTGCAAAGTAGTGAAAACCAGTGTTTTTTAAAAAATACATTATGTGTGCATCCCTGTATTCAAAAATTAAATGTCGAAATTATGAGAAAAAATTAACTTTGATTTTAAAATTACATTCTTGCGAATATAGGACAGATAGTGCCTGTTTTATTCATGAGTTCGCAGAATAATTAAATTATATTCTGCGAACTCATGATGCGCGTGCATCTTGGAACATATAATATAGCAAGTTCTATGTTTCACTTTAAGTGACCTCAGTGACGCATGGAGCATCCTAGTTACGTACAGTTGATTGTTGATAGCAGGAGCAAAACAGGCTCTTAGTTGAAGTTGTTAGCGCTTTTCGGTCAACTTAGACCTGCGAATAGTTTTTTTTTTTTTTTTCCTTTCTAAAATGAAATTGACCCAACACAAAACACGCTCAAACATAAAGGACGCTCACCTGCAACACCCATTACGATGTGAAAATACCCAAATTGAGATCGATTTGCAAAAGCTAAGTTAAAGAGTGGAGACGCAAATATATATTCAATAAAATATATAGTCAAATAAATATTTTTTAATGATTTCATTTTTTTTATATTTCGTTTATATTATATTTCAATTATTACTCATTATGTTTTAATTTTTCACTCCTAAAAAAGATGTCTATAGTGGCTGGTTCTAAATCTAAAATGGGGATATATAATTTTATATGCTGCCCGCGGAATTATGATACATTTCCAAAATGGACCACAAGATCATTTAGGTTGACCATCCCTGCTCTAGACATAGCTACTTCTATCTGAGGTAGCACTTCCATTCTTATGAGAAATTCAACAATTGGCTTGATTTGCGTATAACCTCAAACGACGAATCTTTCAGCAAGGCATTCGTCCTCTGACAAAGAGATGGAAAAAGTAGGGTTCAGCGATGGGCAATACTTTGATTGATATATTATTAATATTTTTAATAAATAAATACCTTTTTGATGAGAAAACTTCTTGAATTTTCCTAATAAATGTTAAACATATGAATGCATGATATAATGAGGTATGGTGTTACGATGGACCGTTATATTAATAAATTTCAGTTATCTTCTTAAGAAAAAAGTTTTGCAAGAAGAATATTCTAAGGTAAAAATATAAGTAATTTCTGATAAGGAGCTTATGAGCTGTATTATTGACTAAGAAATATGAAATTTTTCAGGTGCTAATGTTACCCTCAATTTCGACCAGCTACGTTACACTCAGGCTGAAGGCCCTTTGGTCAATTCGGAATTTTATCCCGGATACCTGGACCGATGGGGACACCCGCACTCGACGAAGACCACAGAAAGTGTCGTGAAAACGCTGACAGAAATGCTGTCGATGAACGCATCTGTGAACTTGTGAGTAATAATTTTTAAATTTTTAAATACGTTTTTGTCTTATTTAAAAGTTGACCAAACATAAAATGAAAACAAACGCTATTTTTTTTTTTAAATTTTTGACATTAATAAAGATGGGTTAATACAGGGATGGCTAAACTTTTTCGGTCGCGGGCCAAAATTCAAAAAAAAAAAAAAAGTGTGCGGGCCAAGATAAATTTTTCTAAAATTTTAAAATTTTAGAAAAAAATTTTTTTATTCATCTCATTACAATTTAAATATGTTAATGAGATGAATGAAATTGGTGATTTCATATGTAAAAGTTTCTCATATTGAGGTTCGAAGTGAGATGTAGTGATTCTATGAACGAGGCTAAATGCTCATCTGTCATCTCATTCTTTCTAAGGTTCATAGTTGAAAGCACTCTTTCACATATATAAGATGAAGCAAGCATAGCACTGATTTTCTGGGCGTGTGATATTAAATTTGGGAAACTTACTTTCGATAATGATTTGTAAAACTCTAACTTTGGCATATTTAGAAACAACTGCTTGAGATGATTGTTAGGTTGCAACTCAATTAATTCAACCTGCAAATCTGATCTCACTGCTTCACAATTTACGTTGAAAGGCAAGGTAAAAATATGCAATTCTGTTTTGAACGCTTCCTTTGAAAAAAGAAGAAAAAAAAAAATACTTATTCAAAGTAGAAAAGGCCATGAATATATAATATATAAATATATATATATCTTTAATTTGCTTCGACCGGCAAATTAAAATTCTATCCGCGGGCCGGATAGAACCTTCCGTCGGCCCGGGAGTTGACAAGCGGGCCGTAGTTTGCCCAACCTTGGGTTAATACAATCTGGTTAAAAGTGCGTTGGATTCCTGAACTAAGAAAGCTTGGTTCGAAACCAGATATCGAAATGAAAATTTCTGTGTCTAGGCCTGGAAGCAAACCACAGATCCATAAGTTGGAAAACTGTGTTGGCAAATTTTGGGGGGTAGTACTCCCTTCCCCAAAGAGTGGCACGTTGATGAGTAACATTGAATCTCATGCATATTTGGCATTACAGTCAAGTTAAAATACTGAGGTTTTAAAGCAACAGCAACCTTAACACATGGGCCTGAATGGTCGAGTGTCTAGAGCTCGGTGCCACAGGTTTCGAGTTCGAGTCTCGGCTGTGCTATGGATGTTTGTAGTGGTTCGGAATCCACTTTAAACCGTAGGTACTGGTCTAAGAGGAGAGGCGTTGTCTTGAGGTTTAGTCAGTCTTCAGGCCTCGTGGTTCCTCGCGCTAAAGTGAAGCTGCATATTATCCTTAGTCATGACCCAGTCGTTTATTACAGGGTCTTCTGGACGTGTAGCCTTTCATGCACCAGGGGATTAGTAACAACAACACATTAATACAAATTGTCATCACTATAACTATCATGGGTTACTAGTTAATATTCATATTAATAGTATATCTTTGGTGCAATTATTCTTTGACTCTGAGAAAATGATCTTAAATACAGCATCTGGATCATTTCCCATCTCATTTTTATCCTTTTATGTAGCTCATTGTCCAATTAATATTTGTACGCTTATTTTAAACATTGAACAATGTATTCATTATTTAAAAGCAACAATGAAATCAAAATTGTAGATCCTACTTGGAGATTTTTACCAAATTAGTTGTTAGCATTGGATATGATTATTTCTAAATACTGTGAAGTTCTGTGTAACAATATAATTGAATAAACATAAAATAAAAAATATAATTTCCTTGACAAAAACATTTTTAATAAGCATCATAGTTATAGGCATCTTACACTTTTACATAGTTATAAGCATCTCTTCTGAAATAGACACATTTTAATAATGAAATATTGCTTAAGCATTTATTTTTATACAAATAATGCATTTACTTTAGGTAAAAGTTGCTGCAATTAAATGATGTATTCTTTTTCAGTTATCTTTTCCACGGGGGAACTTCTTATGGATTCACAGCTGGTAAATAAACTTTTGTTACATTTTTTATTTATTTATTTATTTATTATTATTTTTTTTTGTAATTGCGTCGAAGACTGGGTCGTATTAACCATGTAATTGTGAGCAGCCAAAGGTGGACTGCACCAACGAGCGAACTGTTACACATTCAGCATTACTCAGAGGGCACATGTAGCTTGAAGACATGTTACCAACATGAGTAACACTACCCTCACCACGCTCTATGGTCCTAATAAACCGGGACATGCGTAGATTCCGAACCACTACAAACATCCATGCCACCTCCAGGACTCCAAAAATGTGGTACAGAGCGCCAGAGCAGTAGTGCCTCTGCCACCAAGCCCCGAGTATTCTATTACATCATTACATAATGCAGTCTGGAAGATGTCTTCATTTCTATATCGTCTAATTGGGTACTCGACCATCACTTAAAATCGTATTGGAGACACTGTACTGGATTCATCAGACCGTACTGGACCGTACTGTACTGGATTCATCAGACCGTACTGGACCGTACTGTACTGGATTCATCAGACCGTACTACGTATTCAAAATCGTGCTGGATTCATCAGAAAAGACAATTAGTTGTCATTAGGTGTACCTCCACTTGTGCTGGTAAGACCATTATAAATTGTGACATCGATGGTTTTGTGTGCAAGGAAATTCTATTCAGAAGAAGTAACGACAAATGGTGCACGACTCATGGCACTGCTGGCATTGCTTAAGTTTAGGAATTTAGCTCATTATTGATTCCTGAGACGACATAGCAAATTTGAACAAAATATTTGTAAAATTTTTTTGATTTCAGGTTCAAACATAATCAACAACGCTTTTCAAGCTTGTATAACAAGTTATGACTACGATGCACCTCTGAGTGAAGCTGGGGACCCCCACACCGAAGTATTATGCACTTCAGGGAAGCTATAGGCAAGGTGAGTTACCCAAGTTGATTCAGTGCAAATAATTGCATAAGTGTAAAATTTTTTATTTAAATTTTTCTTTATAAATGAAAGATTTTTGCAAGTTATGTTTGTTATCTGATGTTTTTATTTCTACAATATACACTCAAGAGCCAAAACATTATGACCACCCCTACATTTTGCAATGAACTCGCCTGGATGACGTGGAAGGCACGTGATCAGGTGGAAGTGGTATTTAACTGCTGCTGGAGAGTATTTCACTTACTTCTGTGTGTGATGGGAAAGGCTGCGGATCTAAGGGATAGAGGGCAGATTGTAATGACGCGGAACAAGTATTTCTGAAACTGCACAACTCGTGGGTTGTTCGCGATCTACAGTTGTTAGTACTTATGCAAAGTGGATGAATGACCGTGAAACCAGCAGTAGACGACATGGTGTTGGACGTCCACACGCTATCAAAGAAAGAAGTCGTCGGTGACTGTCTTGCATGGTGAAGCAAAACCGGAGACAGACAGTGGCTCAGCTGACAGCCCAATACAATGCAGGGCCAAGTAGAATAGTATCGGAGCACACTGTTCAGCGGACACTGTTGGATGTGGGGCTACGCAGCTAACGTCCCGCTCGTGTACCTTTGTTGACCAAGCGTCATCGCCAACTGCGCTGGGCCCGGGAACATCGTGACTGGTTCATGGATCAGTGGGAGAGAGTTGCCTGGTCAGATGAATCACGGTTTGTCCTTCATCACCCGATGGCCGTGTCAGGATACGCCGTCTTCCAGACGAACAGTTGCTCCCTCAATGTACAGTAGGTCATGCACAGGCCGGTGGGGGCGGTATTATGCTTTGGGGGACGTTCTCTTGGGCGTCTCTGGGACCCATGGTTGTGGTAGAGCAGACCGTGAATGCTACAGGGTATCTGAACATCATTGCGGACCAATTGCACACTTACATGGCCTCTGTTTTTCCAGCTGGAAATGGAATGTTCCATCAGAACAGCGCCCCTTGTCACAAGGCTAAAATTGTGTTGGAGTGGTTCCAGGAACATGATGCTGAATTCCAGTTAATGTCCTGGCCGCCTAACTCACCGGATCTCAATCCGTTAGAACACATTTGGGATGTCCTGGGACGGCAGCTCAGAGTTCAAAGACCACCAATTCGCAATATCTCGGATTTGCGTAACCGTTGCTTAAACATCTGATACAATCTGTCTCCGGCCATCTATCAAGGACTTGTGGCATCCATTCCAAAGGCGGCTTGAAGCTGTGTTGCGCTCCAAAGGTGGACATAATGTTTTGGCTCTAAAGTGTATATCTTTATATATATAATTCTTCTGTACGTGTTTTTGTCACTGAAATCCTACTAAACGACTTGACCGATTTTGATGAAGTATTTTGTGTGTGTTTGGCAAAAAAAAGAAGAATGTTTTTATGCTTATACCCTTTGTCGTTAGTCACCACCAGATGAATTACAACTTCTATACCGTTCAACCAATCTCTATGAAAATGGGTAATAATATGTATTCGAGTAGGGAATATGGGTTCGCGCGATCCCCTTTATTGTTACTTGCCACCAGATGGGGTTGTAGCATTTCATATTATATACCTTTCAAACGATATCCATGAATATTAGTATGCACATCTATTAGTACATGGAGAATATATTCGCGATATGTAATTTTCTATAATGCATGTTTTTTTGGCAGGACAATGTATGTCGAGTTCTGCTAGTATATATATATATATGTATGTATATATAAACAAGTATTTGATAAATTATTAATTTTTTTTTAATTTAAAGGAAGTATTTGTCTGTTTAGTATACATACAACCTATTAATACAACCATATTAACATCATCAGCCGAGGTAAAGCAATATTATCGTTTTAATTTCTTATATATTACAGCAAGAGCATTAAATTATTTAAAGGTAATAAATCAATAAATAAAAAAGTATGCCACGTGGAATTATATTGTATGCATATCCGAATTAGAAAATTAAGTTGTTAGATAAAGAAATGTGAAACTTTTTCGCCTACTTGCATTTTTAAACTGGAACTCTCAATTGTCATCGAGAAACAAAAAAATTAAAATTCTAAAATCTAATTTTTTCTATGTTAACTATCATACCATCATACTACTGTGCCCAAAAAGTAAGACCAATTATATTTTTTTCAAAAACTCTGTATTTTTATTCTTCGAGAAATTTATTTCATCCCTTCAAAGTAATCGCCTCCGGACACAATGCATTTATGCCTTACTTTTTTTTCCAATCCTCAATGCATTCTAAAAAAGTCATCGGCAGGGATGACCTTCAAAGCGCGCTGCCGATTCACGTTGAATCTCTTTTTATCGACTTAAAACGATCTTTTGAGTTTAGGGAATAGCCGGAAGTCGCACGGGGCTAAATCAGGTGGCTGTGGAACGATATTTCTTTTGGCGAAAAGTCACGAATAATCAATGCAGTGTGAGCTGGCGTATTCAGTGTTTTCGGTACCAATCGAGATTTGACGCGTTTGAGGCCCAAATTGGGATTGTCCGATCCTTTTGAAATGTCAACATCAGCAAGGTCTCCAATTGTAAATCGACGGTTTGCAAGCACCAAAACTTTAATTTTTTGGACATGAGCTTCGTCGGTTGAGGTTGATGATCGACCAGAGGGCTCTTCGTCTTCAACGCGTTCTCTGCCTTCTTTGAACTGTTTATACCACTTCTAAGCATTTCTTTCCAATATAGGAATGCTCACCAGTATGCCTTCTGCAACATTCTATACGTTTCCTCAAACAAAATTGAATGCAAGTTCTTCGCTCAATTAATTCAGACATTTCAAAATCGCCGGAGTCAGTTTCAGCGGCCCACAAACCAAGTGTAACTCTAATGAATAGTCAAACACTAATAGTGTCGTCAAGCACTAATGAAATATTTTGACTTAAAATTTCACACAGATGTCGAGGACAGTGTCAGCAACCTAAGAAAAAAAATTAAAATTCCATAAGCCCAGTGAATTTTAAATTGAAAATTGGTCTTACTTTTTGGACACAGTAGTACACCAATCGATTTTTTTTCTAATAATAAATAAAAATTCTTAGTAAATAAAAACGTAATGTTAAAATGTTTAATGCATGTTGTTAATTATAAAAAATAATTAATTTATACATTTTATTTTTAGTTTCTTCCTCTTCCACCAGGACCCGTTCCTCAGCCTTCACCAAAAATGAAACTACCGCCTATAACTTTGAAAAAGTAAGCCAGTCTGTAAAATTTAAATGAATCAGTGTTTAAACCTTTCATATTTATTTTTGTTATTACATTTTATTTAATAGGAAATGATGAATTGGACCAATTATGATTTGTTAAAGAAAATCATTGTTTGAGTAACAGAATCGGGCTAAAAAGATGTGTTTTCATTAAATATAACTGTAAAAATATTACCGTAAAAATAGCAACCAGAGTATAAAAAGAAGAAAAATGCACTAATTATTGTTAACTGGAACAATTTTTAGTCATGGAGGTTAATTTAAGTTAGTAAATAATGCATAATTTATAATATGCTTCATGATAAATAAGAAAAATAGTATTGTCATAATAATTTTTTTGATTATAATAATCTAAGACAATGATATTTTATAAATTACAGAACATCATTAATTTGTACTCAATGATAACTCAGAAAAAAAATTGGAATAAGAACTGCAAAATAAAAATTACAATAAGAGAAAATGAAAAAAAGACTGGAGATTGGTATTTAAATAAAATAATACTTCATTGACATAATGCTTCATCTGACTGGAATTTTAATGCAAGTGCAAAAGGATTCAAATCTGAATCTTCTTGAACGCTAGCTATGCACATTACTAGTATGCCATGAGTCGGAGGACGGGTACCTATTGTATAACTAGTCAGTTTTTTTTTTTTTTATTCATCTATTTTTGTTATTTTTAAAATTATTTGGAAAACTTTATTTTGCTCCTAAATGCAATTAAATTTGACAAATTGAAAAGTAAATTCTACGCATTCTGTAGCTATGTTTGTGTACACGTAATGTTAAGTTAATTCTAAGTTATAAACTATGCATATTTAAATCCTTTACAAAAAAAAAAGAGAAATAATTGCTGAATTACACCCATTGAGCATAAATCAATCAACTATAAAAGTTAGAGCACCGGGAAGGAATTGACAGAATCGATTGAAAATTTTACATACGGGTTTGTAATGTTGCTATAAGTAATCCATTACAAACGAAAGAGAAATGATCTCAGGAAGAAATACTGGATATTGCTGTTCCAGCTCTAGTTTCAAATCCCAATGCAATATGACATGCGACATCTCTTTCAACAATTGCTGTAAGTAAACCTATTGTTCATTAAAACTCCTCATCGTGTCGACCAAGGTCATCGCCCAAATTTTTAATTGGTGATTGATTGGGCCAAGAAAGTGTATCAGTAAAGTGAAGTAAGATCGAGCATTATTCTGTGGCAAATGCCTTTAGGGAGCCCTGCCATGAGAAGCAACACATTTGATTTAAAGTGGTCGCGAACGTAGGACTGCGCTTTCATAGGACCACGAATCGTTAGTTGATCGTGGGTCGTGTCCATGAACAACTTAATTTGACATGGGTGTTGCTTGAAATACTAGGCAGCATTGAATCGTCAATCACTAAAATTCAAACACGTACATGTAGCTATCATCACCCAAATTGCCATTGAGAAATCCTTCACTCTATCACAATTCTGTCCTGCCGAACGATGCATAACACCATTCTAAACGGAGGCGATAGTGGGGGGTTGTTAGTGGCAGTACATGTAACGGGGCACAACGACAGAAAACGATTAGCATCGAGGCACTCAGTACGGGCAGATATAGGGGCTCTTATAAATCGTACCATTTGTATGCTAATATTAGACGATAAGATGGTTCTGCATGTTATATATTGTCTAACGATGTCTTGAGGCAGAAGCCTTATGAGGAAACTCATTTTCGTCTACTGTCACAACTCGTCTTTATAGTGGTAGAGATGGTAGGCAATTTGCCAAGCTGTCTACACAGTCTCTAATGATTTTTAACAACTCAAACGCCAACAACTGTTGCTATTTACTTCAATAGTAGCATCAGAGTGTCTCTGATAATAAAGTAACCTCTATAGTCTTCCTCTCCAGAAAGAAATACACAAAATGTGTATAGAGCAACATTTTTATCTGTTAGAGAGCGCGCACCTCAATGGCCTCTACTGGCCTTACGTAATATGCATTCATGCTGAAATCTAAATCATTTGCTTAGTGTCTTATATAAGCCTTCATTCCAAGTTTTTATAACGATCTGAAAACTCTTTCTTGCTAAGCTAATTTTTAAGGCAATGACTATATAAGTTTAATTTTTAAAAAGTATTTTTAAATATTTTTTACTGCAGTATTGGAACAATTATTATTTAGTATTTGTCATACCTCACTGTTTAATGTTAGTAAAACTTGAAATACTTTACAGGTTATGTCAATGTGGGATTATATTGCTAAAGCAAATAATTCAGTGTTTTCAACTTATCCTCTTTCATTTGAAAAACTTTTATTATGTGAGTATATATAATTAAGAACTATTTTTATAAGAAAAAACGTCTCATGCTTTTGAATAATATTTAAACTTTTTGAAGTTTAATCAAAGTTTGTGGAAGCACAAAAAATATGTCTGAAAAAACATGTATAATTTTTAAAAATGTTTTTGTAATTTTTAAAAAAATAGCATGGTAGGAATTATGTTTTAAGATATTAAAGATTAAAAATGTGTTTTAAAATATGACCAAATTCGATTTCATATACAGGAGGATTACAATTAAAGTCCAACTTTCAAAATGCTGTAAAAAAAAAAAAAAAAAGAAACACTCGTCACAATGAGTTCAAATTTGAACTGAAAATACTTGAAGAAGGGGAGAAACGGTATGGCGTCAAAAAACAGTTCCGCAATTTTCCCATTCAATTTGGTACGCCTTCGCCGTGGTGGACAGGCTTTCCACTAGCAGTGTCGCAACTATTGAATGACTTGGAAGTAATTTTTTCCATCAAAAAAAAAAAAAAAAAAAAAAAAAAAACCGAAACAATCAAGCATTAAACACTAAAGTTGGTTTAATGTGCGCCTCGCATCCTAAATACGTTGTCATTTCGATTCAAAATGTCACTGACAGCCATAATTCACTTTCTTTTTTTTGCCGCTTACAGCACCATCTATTAATACACTTTGGAACTTTTTGATACTGTTCCCCCTTCTTCAAGTATCTTCAGTTCAAATGTGAACTCATTGTGGAGTGGTTCTTTTTTTCTACAGCATTTTGAAAATGATACTTTTGCGATCACCCTGTATATATATATATATTTTGTGTGTATGTCATCTTGAATATTTATATTTCTAATATATAATAATAAGTTGTAAAGTTGTATGGATTGCAAATAAATAATACGTTTTTAATTTGTATTACCATGTCTCTTGATTTATAAGACTTTCTTAATATTATTCCGTATGATTTTGTTTCAGCCTTTCGGATTCGTCTTGTATAAAGTTGCTGTCCCATTCCAGCCAACTGACCCAGGGGTTTTTTTGACGGTGAAGGGCATCGCCGACAGAGGCTATGTTTTTGTAAATAAGGTATGCCCTTTTTTTTATTTATTTATTTATTTTCTCAATGAAAATGTGAGCACTATTCCTGGAAGCAGACTACAATTAAACACTTCATTTTCATTTTAGCAAGTTTAAAAATGTGTTGACCGTCTACTATCTAAAAGATACCAACTAAATTAAGAAAAGTAAAAATTAGAATTATTTTTATTCGAAAAAGTTTCAAAATGTTTATTAGACCTTTTCTAGCCGAGTCGTGGCTCAGTGGCAAAAGCGAGCCGCTGCTGAGCGTTAGAGCTGATGTGCAGTCCACTGGTGGTATTTTTTGTAGACACTGTTTCAACAAACGAGAGGGTGCCTCGATGGCGTTTGGGATGTTGAATATCCTGCCTGGTGAGTCGGACTACCTGGTGGGGAGTTTTCTCCCAGACGCAAATGCGGGTATTTCTCCTAAAAAGTCCTCCTGGGAGGCACTTTACTCCCTCTTTTAGCGGCACGGAGCCAAGTTAGACATCTACCTACGGGGGCTCCATCCCAACAGAAGCTGCCCCCTTCCCCCTACTTCAGGAGACCACACCGGTTCTTGGACTTGATCTACATGTTTCTGTCTACTAAGTAGAATAAGAATCAACAACAGAACTTTTTATAAAGATATCAGGCAGAGAACTAATTCGTTATAGCATATTAAAATAAAAAAATGCAAAATATTATTTTTATGAAAGCAGTCAATTCAAATATTTCTTGTAACACATTTACAAATATCATTATTTTTCTATCTTAGCTTGTTTTTAAATTTTTTGTAAAATGGTTAAAGTGGTTAAAATTATTTTTGTAAAGTGGTAAAGTTATTTACATTTTGTTTAACAGCATATTAAAAATTAGACTTAAATTCTGCAGTTCCTTGATTTTTAGAAATTTAGGTATGTAATTTTAATTAAAATTGAAAGTTTACACACGTTACAAAAATCAATTATGCATTCATACTAATTACTTAGGCTGTAAATTTTCAGTTTCATAAACCTTTTTTCTCTTTCTTTACCACGTCTAATTTTTAAGCATCGTGTACATTGGATTCCACTAACGTTTGCCCGAACAACAAGCGATAGAAATGATGCCTTACGAGAGGATATTTAAGGACAATTGTCCCGCATTATGCTCCATTGGATAGATGAGCAAATGAGTCGAAAAATAAATTTCGGGTATCCAGAATTTATTTGTTTTTATCTTAAAAAAGCTTTACATTTCTACACTCCCTTCTCCTTAATTAGAGTTTGAGGAAGAAGAGAAAACTTTTCTTACAACATGGCAAAAAGTCGACAATTTGTAATGCTAAATATATCGCGTTAGAATGCTTTTGCAAGTAAGGTAAACAAAGCAACTATATAAATATAAATATAATAATAATATATGTAAATATAATATATAACACTCAAACACAAATATAGTTTTACAACACTCAAACACAAATATAGTTTTTACAACTCAAACGTGAATGGTTAGAGCAGGGGGTGGCTTACCCAAATGATCTTGCGGACCACTTTGGAAATGCATCACAACACCGCGAGCCACATATAAGATTATATATCCCCCTATTAGATTTAGACCACTATAGACTTTTTTTGGGTGAAAAATTGAAACAGAATGAGCTATTATTATTGTGTTTACTATTATTCATACATGTAAACATAGATACTATAATAGTAAGGATACTAAACGCACATTGTAAAAAGAAATATATAGCACTAAAAAAAGAAATATAAAAATATATAAATATAAACGAAATAAAAAAATTAAGTCATTAAAAAATATTTATTTGACTAGTGCGATATTTGTTTCTCTACTCTTTCACTTTGCAGTCGATCTCCAATGGGCAATGCGTAACTGCGCAGGCGCGTTAGTTGTATGCGATGAAATAATTCAAATCAGATATTGTATATAACATGATGCAAGCTAATTTATCAAGTTGTTTTAAGTTTTTCTTACACATATTTATTTTTAGCTTTTTGTGAGTTTAATATAATAATTATTAGATGTAAAATAGTCAAATCAGATATTATTATCAACTTGTAATACATAAAATATTTAAATTGATACTTGAATTATTTAGTTTTATTTTGCTTACAAAATATTTTGTACTGGAAAGCTTTTACACAACAGAGTCGAATATATTAATAAATAAATGGGGGTAAAATAACTAAATCAGACAATGTGCTGGCAACGGTGGGAGGCGGGTGTAAGACTAATGTTCAGAATTGACTTTAGGATTTTTTTTTTTTTTATTTTCCGCTTTAAAGATATTTCTTTCACTATTTTTCTGGCAAGAGTCGGAATATATCAATTAAACAGTGCAAAATAATTCCGTCTAATATTATCTTTGCCAGTATACATTAATTATACAAATTTTTATTATTTCCTTTAATTTTTACATACAAAATATTACCACTTTTACTGCTTTTGCAGCAGAATTCAGACTCCATAATAATATGTAATTTTAATGATGTCAAATAATTAAATCAGATATCTAGCTATCTTTATGATGTAATAGTTTTACAAAATTATTGATTTTATTTACATTTAAAATGTTCTATATTCTAACGTTGAAGAAAATAATTAAATCAGATATCTGTAATGATACTAATAATTTATCAAAATTTTGTCTTTTTACGTAAAGAAAAAGTATTTCACACTGTTTTTACAACTAAATTCGAAGATAAATAATTAAATCAGACCAGCTGTATCTAACTTGGTACTTACGTAGTTTCCCACTATAATTTTTAGGTTTTTCATTTTTACATGCAAAACCACTTCTGCTGTTTGCAGCAGAATCAGATCTATGAACTAAGTAGAGCCCAATACTTCAAATCAGATACTGTATCTTAGCCTTGTGTTACAGTGCTTCCACATTTATTGAGCAGGTGAATGAGTGAAACTCTGGCGTCAGATTGCAACATTACATAACATTTTTTAGTGGGTGGCTGGGTTTGTTCAGTTTGGTAATTTTTGGATGCTGCTCCATAATAAAGGTGCGTTTTCCACGCCACAGGGCAAATTTTCAAAAGGGAAAAACTATTTTAAAACAGTATAATAT
>BPLR01010405.1:0-39078 GCA_021605095.1 Caerostris extrusa | reverse complement strand
AAGAAAATGTGATGTACAAAGATTGTGAGGACTGCTGCATTGTTCACACACAACAGAAGTTTTGCAAGAGTTGGTCCGATGAGTAAAAGAAAAACAGCAGTTCTTACACAGTTGGGGGTTTATCAAAGAATAAAGTAATTTTTTTGTCTTGTTATCCACAATGTAGCGTACTCTGACATGATAGTGCCGAGTATAGTTACTAAAACGGGAGAATATAATGCGAAGCTTTTTGTTACTGACAAATCGTCGAAGTTAAGGTAACTGAAAAGTTATTTCTTCCTCGTGTTCATTGGCTAATCCTTCCAATAATCTTATGTCTAGTGGAATATCGTGGATCCGAAAACGATTGGTAATTTTTTTTTTCAGGGTAAAAAAGAAGCAGTTACTGGAATACCCATAATTGCCTTGATGATGTTAGCCAATTCTTTAGTTATTTGGAAATGATCACTCGACAGTAGGAGTTTCCCTTGCCGGAAGACGCACATATTGTCCACATGTTTAAGTGTCATTACTTTGGAGGCCAAGTTGTCTTTTCAAGAATCTTGGGATGAACCCTAGAATTTCTTTCTCCCCTGAACTTCAATTTAAGAGTAAAAGACGGAGCTCCGTGTTTGGCAGCGATCTGCAAATTCTCCAAAATGTCATGTCAGGATTTGAAGTTCAGATCCCATTCAGAGGAATACTCCATATAAGAAGTGTTGAGCGTGGCACACGCCATGTTGTAATGAATGACACTGAAAATGATAAGTAGAAACTAGCTTTGTCCTACATAAAACTAAAAGATTTGGAAGAAAAAAAAAAACATTCCCCTTTGTTTAAAAGGATGCAGAAAAGTAGAAAAGAAAAGTTACAAATATTTTACCTAATTTGAAGGTCAATATCAAAAAACAAAACAAATATGTTTGTCACCTTTAGAAAGATGAAAAACAAGAGCAATTGCATTACATCGGCGTTTCACTTGCTCACCTCACAGCTACGAATGTGCGCAAATGTCAATAGAATACAATATCAAAATAAACTTAAGAATGATGCCACGGGTATAAAACTAGAAGGGGCTACCACAAGTTGTGATTGTAATTTTAACATTTTGCTCTAGTAATACAATAATCACAATATATGACAGCTAGCATGCAAATAAAATTGATCACTATCGTGATCAAAGTAACAGTCAGTTGTTCCTATAAATTGTTTTCAAAAACAGCAAAAATCTATCATGATAGCGACAGTATGTTTAAGCAGCTTACACTGACAGCCAAGCTGCATTGGAGAATGTATCTGTGTTTTCTCTGATATGACACAATTATCCTCGCAAATGATCTAGGAAGATAATTAACAATAAAGGAAAAAAATTATATATAGAAAATTTATGTTTTATGTATAGAAATAAAGGGAAAAATTTACCAATGTCATTATAACCAATTTTAATTTAAACTATAGGTTAATGAGAACAGTGAATATTTTATTGTTTAGAGGATGCTTCTAACAGTTTTAATTCAATAAATGTTTTATTATCAACTAAATATACATTATATTCAATTATTAAATGTAAATTATACTGTGACAGATTGAATACATCTATATTATGCCGAAATTCAGGAATTAAACAGAATGAAATTTATCGCCAAATAAGCGATAAATGAAGCTATAAACTTCTTTTAAACCAATCAGTAGGGATTTGTACATATCCTACCAATAAGAATAGAGCTACCTACTAAATATACCCACGTGAAATCGGAATTGGTGGATTTCTCTAATATTGTATGAGTGAAGGCGTAGCTATTAAGTTATGGTTTTGTTATGATAAGTTTCGTATACTAGATATGTGTTACTTAGTTTGAATCATCAGTTAACGTAAAAATTACGCCTTGTTGTATAAATGTTTATTTAAAAGAAATTCACAATGTTTGTTTATACACAAAGTATAACATCATTTAATCGTTTTAATTAAGTTATTAATTTATGTTGTTATTCAATACTCAGGGAAAAAAATCATTTTGCACTTTTACTTTGAGATTTAAAATAACATGGATATTCATAATTTATTGCTGATTCCTGTTGCATGTATAGTTTTTGTTGTCCTATTTTTTACAGTAAGTTTTATTTTTCTGAAATAAATAAAGGAATCTATTCTATTTTTAAACTGTGTTTCCTTACTTATTAATTACTCTTAAATTTCCTTAAAAGCATATTCATAAAATGTCATCAAGGTAGAAAATTGTAATTAAAAATAAATGATTAATTGTGATTATATAGTAACTCTTTTTGCATGTATTTACATGGCTGCTGATTTTAATTTACTGTTTTAAGGAAATTTTTATCATATACCTTGAGATTGAATTTCACTTTCAAAAATGTGTTATCACTAACTTAATTATCATTTTATGAGGAATATTTTAAAAGGAACAAAAGAATTATGTGTCATCCCATTATTATTATGTATAGAAAATTTATTTAATATTGACAATATTTAATGCATTTTATGAAATGATTACACCCCTAACCATAAGTTATTTTATTTAAATTTTTCTTATAAAAAATCACAATTGTTTTTAATTTGTATTCTATAATTTTTATTTTAAAAATATGTATCTTATATATTGTGTGTAATTGTAAGACAACCAATAATTAAAATGATATTATTAAAAAAAAAAAAATGTTATTCTAAATATTTCCTACAGAATGTTATCTTTAATTTTTCAATATAAGGTTCAATAAAAGTTGATTAAAAATTGTTGTTTTGTTATTATTATAAATTGAATGATAATTAAGAATATGTTATCAAAATGAGTAAAAAATAAAGAATATGACTTTATAATATGTCTTTTGAATGTATATGAAAAGCCTTTATACCTCCCCCAGACATACACACACAGCATCATAAAAACTTAATGTATAAGAAATGTTATTTTCATGTATGTATGTATGCATGTATGAATGTATATCTATAAAAGAGAAAATCATCAGAAAAAGTAAAAACAAAAAAGACAAGGAACTTTTAGTGAGGATGAGGGCAAGGAATCTTTTAGAAATATATTCAGTTTGTATAACAAAACAATGAAAATAGCATTTGTTATACTTAAATTTTCATGTGCTTCCTAGTTAGCCTCATTAAAAGAGTCAAATGAAAATGAAAAATATATAGATAAACAGAAAAGAATATATAAAAAAGTAATTTATTATATATATATATATACATTATTTCTCTGTTCATTTAAGTATTTCATCATTAGTAGAGTAATAAATTTTTTTTTAAATTTTATTAATGCTTAAATAGGTTGAAGGTGAGAAAAATATACACTTTTAAAGTTGGGTTGTTGTATCATTGTTCTATAATATATAACGATCACTGTTGTTAAAATGAGGAAATATTCTGCAAAGAGATGAAATGCAATGAAAAATTGTTCCATTTTAAAGCTTTACAGAAATTTGTAAAAAAAAAAAAAAAATTTGTGAAGAGCCCTATTAAATTATTTTTATACAAGAATTTTATAGAATGTCATGAACTTCCTATGAAAGTGACAATTTTTGCTATGTTATATCTTATATTCACAATATTTTATTAGAGGTAATATTTTTAATAAGTATTTTAAAAATAGTTTAAATACTAGTCTTTTTCTTTACAACTTTTACATGCTTTGTATGATGTGACAAATTAAATTTTTTTATTCATTCTGAGCTAGTAATTGTTTCAATAATATGATAGATAAAATAGAACTAAACTGTGGTAGTAATAAATTTGTTTAGTATAAATAATTAAAAATATGTTTATTTAATTTAAGTGAGAGATGATTATTTGCATCTAGAATATTGGAATAGTAATTAACAAGGTTTTGTTTTTGATATCTCTGTCATCTTTTTTAAAACATAAGCCTACTGTCTCAATTTTTGACACAGGACATTTTTAATTTTTGATAATTAGTTTTAATGGCTATTTACTAATAATTAATTTGATTCAAATTATCAAGTCATCCTTGTCCATACAGACCAAGATGTATACCATGGTTTCTTAGACAATCTTTTTTTTCAAACTTTCTTATTCCTAGCCTTTCTTTTCTTTACTTTCATGGAATCCATCTCTTTCTAAGGCTTTCAAGTTTTTCTTACCCTCTAAGTCTTTTTTAAATTTTGTTTGTTATTCTATTATTCTTCATTTGCTCCAAATGGCAAACCACTACATTCTTCTAGACTCAATAGTATTAATGATATTTTTTCTTGTATATTTTTTTATTTTTATTCTCCAAATACTTCTCTCTCCTCTTCTTCCACCATTTTATTCTCCAAATACCAACATCCAAAGTTTTTTTCCTAGTTATTCCCTATTTCCAGCCATCCTACTTTGTGTTAGGATATATGCTATATATATATAATATGTACACATAGCTTATGCTTCTGAACCGTAGATTGTAGTTGGCTTAGTAATTGTCTTGCATATTGTAAATTCATTTTTCTTGTGGTAGTTAAAGATCTCTGTATTTTTTTTGCAGGGAGAAAATACTTTTTTTTTTCTGCATTCAGTCAAGCTTTGATTTTTGAGTCATTTCATTTCCCTCCATAATCACTGTCCCCAGATATTTAAACTCGAATCTCTCTTAAATTTTAAGTTATTATTTATGACAAGAGCTCCTTTCCCATTGGTATTTTTTCTGTCCAAAAGCATACATATTTAATTTTCTTTTCTCTATTTACTATAAATTCAACTATTTTTGTCTCTCTTTTTAAATCATTTTATAAGAGAACTTTTATTTTTAGCAATTAATATGTCATCAGCTAAGGTAGACAATACAATTAAAAAGCCTTTCATCCTTCCATCCATTGTACATAATCTTTTGAAGGAAAAGATTGAAAAGCATTGCAGATCTTTTTTAACTTTGAACAATTATAAAAAAAAAAATAATAATTTTATCTCTAAATCGATTAAAAATCACAAATAATCTAAACTAATTTTCCATTTTATAATGTGTTCATTTGTAAATATTATATAGCTAAGAGGCAAAAAATATGCAGTCAACTCTCATAAAATTGCTACCCGTATGCTATGTCATAAAAGGTGCCATTTTAATGTGGTTTTCATGTTAAAAACTTTTTATGGTAAAGAATGAAGGAGGTGTTTTAATGTAACTAATAAAAAAAAATTCCTAATATTAAAAAACAGGCCCCATACCAATTGAAATAAAATCTGTTAAAGGATGTTTATCCTTGTTTTTTTTATATATTTGTGAAAAATGTTTTGCATTTTCTTTATGAATATTGTATGGCACAATTTTTGTAACTTTGGAGAATAATTAATATGCCCAGTTCATTAATAAGAATTAATTTAATTTACTAATGAATATTTTTCATATTCTAGTTTTGGTGTAAAAATTTTATCATGGTTTCTACATGGGAAATATGGTGTAAAGTTAAAAGTTGGTGGTTATGGTTTTATGTGTTTTCGAAACATTCATCTTCAGCTAAAGAATGGATTAAAATTGGTATGATAAAAAAATTCTAGTTGACATTCTTATTACCTTATTTATAGAATATAAAAATTTTAGTAAATAATTTATTTCATTTTATTGAAGCATAAAAATAAATTGCTATTCAAGACACATAATATTTTCCATTCATATTTTGTTTAATAGCATTGCATCATTGTTTTATATTTTATAACTATTTTTTATAATGTCTAGAAAATGTGGAATCATTGAAAAGTGTAGTTTAGTTTATTATTGAAAATCATTATTTGTTGTGTTGTTCTTAGAATTAATAGAGGCATGAATTAAAATGTTAATTCATTAAATAAAATGTTAATTAGTTGTCTAGTAATTTTTAGTGATATTTCAACATCATGAAAATGTAAGCTTTCACTTTTATTGCCAGAAACTAATTTCAAATAAAATTTTTGTATAGAATCCCCCACAAACAACTTTAATGATTAATTATTTTTAATTGTTAAAATTCATTGTATTTCAATGTTCATCATGATATGTAAGTACAAAATCTTATAATCCTAATGAATTTAGTATAGTTTTTTTTATTGTAAATATGCTTGTCCTTCAGGCTTCAGGATTGAAACCAATCTACATTTTTTGTATAAAATCAGTAGTTAGTAATTTTTAGAATTATATCTATTGCAGGAATAGAGTTTTAAATCTATGTAAATACTAGTCATATTCTTTTAAATATAATTATTTGCTGCATCATAAATTAAGAGACTGATTATCAAAGTCATGCAAAATTGGAAACATTTATCATTACATGATAACCAATTTTTAAAACTAAATTAAATTAATACATTGGTTGCTGTTTCTTTTAATTTTCCGACTTGTTCTGGTTTAAAATGAAGTATTGAGATTTATGTAAATAGCTTACTAACTTATTGTATAGTAATTAAATAAGTTATGATTATATAAATGGTTAATTAAAAAAATAAAAAAAATTTCTATTTGTTTAATCTTATAGTTAAAGTAAAGAATTTGTTTAAAAATTAAAAATGTTTAATAGATCTATATGAAAATATGTCATAAATTGAAAGAAAAGTTCATTAAAATTCCCAGATACTTTTAGCAAAAAGAATAAATAAAGCTGATTAATTTTAAATTCCAGAATATATTTTTTTTCAGCGAATGAGGATGCTGAAAATAAGAATATAAAATGTTATTTGATAAGTGTAAAATATGATTGTCATTAAATGAATATCAGAACATGTTTCCAGTTCTACAATACATTAAAAAAATCGTCAATTTTAATTAATTTTACTTGTTATTAATAAATAATCAAACAATTTTTATTTATATTTAAATCATTAATAAACCATCTATGTTTAAAAATCATATATTTTTTTTTTGTATTAAGTATTAACAATACTTATATGTTTAAAATTATGGTTAGATTAAAAAAATCAAACATTTTTTTAAAGAATTTGACTGTATATTTAATACTAACTGTGAAGATATATTTTTATAACTAATATTTGAGGATACATTTAATAATAATATTTCATGATATATTGCAAACATTTAAAACCAAAAATAAATAAATAAATAAAAGAATTTTTATATGGGTAGAAATAACAATAAATTTAATGTGTAATTCTCAATTTTGTTATAGGAAATAGAATACATTGGTGTCAGTAGTTGGTTATTTAATTCAAATTTGAAAGTAAGTATTTAATATTTTTATAAAAAAGTTTCAACATGGAGTGCATATTAATATTTTATCATAATTAAATAAGATATGTGAAGTGTTTATTGTAATAATTTAATTTAGAATTTATTTTATTCATCATCATAAAATTAGAAAAAAAATTAATTGGTTTAAGATTGATGAAGACTTGAATTACTTTATTAAGTTTATTGCCCAATATTGTGAAAATTGTTTTGCTATAAAAAATAGACTTGATTAACTTTTGAACAATTTGTAATAAAAAAAAATATATAACAGCCTGTTTAGTTACTAATATGTTTGAGAAGAATTTGTTTAATAGTTTATAAATGTTAACACTATCAATATAATAAAATTCCATTATCACATGCTTAATTCGGGATGTTTTAAATTGTGAATTAATTTTGTGAAAATTGTTAATAAGAATTCTTGTACAATAGTTCCTTGTTATAGAGTACCTTGTTTTAATTAGTATGACATTTCACTCAGCAGACTTTAAGCATTTTGTTTTAAATGTTAGAGTAAATGAAAATTAATTTATAATAAATACTTTATTTGTAATTCTTACATAAAACCTTACTTCTTACTTTTAAATGATTTATTTTTATAATTTGAAATTACTACTGCAAAATTTAATTAACATTAATAAAAAGCCGTGTTTTATTTCTACAAAATATGCAGTGTAATAAGGTATTAATTAATTTTTTTCCCTTTCATATTTTACATTTATAAAGTTTATCATATAATATGTGAAAATGTTATAAATAATTTTTGTATTTGTAAAATAAATTTTTTAATGTTTTTAGAAGTATTATTGTTATTTGTTTGAATGATATTCGCTTACAAGGTGATACAGAATGGCTTATGTCACATAGAACATCTAAGCAACAAATTGTTAACAGAAGTTCTTCAGGTATTCCTGTGAAACTGGTTTCTTTTTAAAGGTAATTTGAATCTGTGTGTTCAGTTTATTTTTGCTTCATGTACATTTATGTATGATAAAAAAATAAATTTGTTATTAAAAGTTATAAATTGTATAGTTATTTCATTTAATAATGTTTTAGTAGAGGTAGTGATGTTTTTTATTTTACAGCAGTCTTTAAAACACTTTTAATGGAGCAGCTTTGATGAAATCACCTTGGTGACACTTTAAATGTTATGTATATTGCATTTATTTATCAGAAAGTTGCAGAAGGAAAAAAAAATTTTTTTTTTTGCAACTAATTCATCAAAAATTCTATTGTCAGGGAATTATTATAACATTGAAAACATTATCTTGTTTAAAACAGTGCAAAAGCACTGTGCAAAGTTTTTACTCTGTCATTTTGTAGAACCATATAAACTCATTCTTTTTTGATTTTCATTAAGGCAAGAACTTCTTTCTCCTAAAAAATTTGGGGAAAATTTTTTTGCATTTACTAGAAAATTACATATTGTATGGTAACTATAGAAAATTTTCTATTATCAAACACAAAGGGATAATAAATTTGAATTTTCAGCCATAATCCTGACTATCAGGATAAAATGAAATTTTTATATTTTAGCATGTTCATCATGGTAATTGAAAAAAAAAATTTGTAAATGAATGTTTGGTTAAAACAAAAAATTAAAAAATATTAAAAAAATATTAGCTCTTAACAGTCATTAAATATTGATTTGTTTGCATGTGTTTCCTTAACTCATTATGACAGCTTTGATAAATGTGAATGTACCAAAGGCCCTTTTAATAATGATTCAACACTTTATAATATTTTTGTGTGAAATACATTTCAGACATTTTTTTAAATGAATGATATTACCATTTATTTCATAAAGCTATTAGTGAAACTAACTTAAAAAAGAAGTTAATTGAATATCTTTTTTTGAAAATTATTCTTTTTAATAAACTTCTTATAGGCTTTTTAACTTAAATTTTTGTATTTTTTTCATAAATTCAATTAAAATTATACTGAAGCATGAAATATGCTATTGATTTGGCAGCAAAGATTTTGTTTAAACTGAATACAATTCATTTTATATAGTTTCACTTAAACATAACTTTCTTTTAATTGCAGTTCATTTCTTTACATGTGTCTAATGCAAGTGTTATGCAGTTAGCAAAAATCTGATGAAGAATTTCTTTTGCATCTTTCGTTTCAAGAATTTAATTTATATTCCTGCCGTGTGTCTAAAGGGTAAATTTTTAATTAATTAACATTATTATGATTAAAGATTTTTTTATGTATAGGTATTATTGAATTATAATATTTAATAATAGTTTTTAATGTTTTATTCAATTCTTTTCTCAGTTATTAGGTTTTTTTAGTTCATTGTTTTTCATGATTTAAATATTAGAGGGACCAGAAATTAGTGTCTTTTTTTCATTGAGTTCAAACAAAGTTTTGTTGTCTTCGAATAGATTGCAGGACCCAACACCTGCTTGGTATACTTTACCAATCTGCTACTAATGTTTTTGGAGGGTCGACTAAGATTGGTTAAGTGTGTTTGGCAGTTCCTCAATTGTCCCGCTCGTCTAAAGCTTTTGGCTTTCCTGATTGATAAGAGTCAGAAAGATCAAATTTACCAGATCTGAATGTAGAAAACCACCTTTGGTGCAGTTACGAACGTCGAATGCACTTGGATAAATATTGCAATGGTAGCAACTACCTTTGGGAAACTTAAAAAGCATGCGATACTGATATTTACTCATTTTGTTATTTGGTTGACCAATTTACCCCTCCCAAAATTTACAATTAAACAAATTACTTTTAACCTTAAAATGCCTTTGGCACGACTTTTGAAACACACATCGAGTTGATAAATGATAAACAAATATTGACATGAGCAGAAACAACATTACTTTTCAGTCTCCATAATACATAAACTATAGCATGGGCAGTAATTAAATTAGTTGCCTTTATTTATTTAATACTCTAACTCAAAGAAAATTATTGACAATTATTAATTATAACCAGCAATAGTTTTATATTGCTAGTTTAAAAAAAATTTTTAAAATTCATTTCAATTTTAGTTATTCAATTCAAGTTACCATTAATACAGATTGATATTCCTCTTACTTATTTTGAAGATATATATTACAGATAAATTCTGAAAATATTTTCAGAATTTAATTTTTATAAGTATAATTTAGGTAAAAATTTCTGATCCTATTGAAATTTTCGTTTTAATGTTATACTATTTGCTAAACAATTTTTGTACAATTTAATTTTTTAAATTTTATTTGTAGAATTCAACTTAATATGGCTATATTATCTTCATCTGTTAAAGTTTTTAAGCATATATCTTTGGTAAGTATATTATTTAACTTTTTTTATTAATTAATTATATTTTGAAAACCGTAATTTCATGAAACAATTCTTTTAAATCATTAAATTGGGACATATGTGTTAAATTGATAATGCAATAGATAGCATTTATTTTACATGAATAGAGTTAATTTTTATATTATTTTTAAATATTGTGAAATAAATTTTGATGTGTACTAAGTATTTTTTTATATATAAAAATTAAATTCATAATACTTTAAATAATTTTATTTTCTATTTTTATCGGGTTTTTAATTTGTAGGATTCAGATAAGCATCATTCGAATGAGTCTTGTATTTGCCATTTTGCTTCCAACTTCAGCGTTTTCTTCTGTTGAAGCCTCAGTTGATAAAAATGTTGAGATTCAAGTAAGAATAAAGTATTATTAAATTTTTAATATTTTGAAGCAAAAAAATAAATAAATAAATAAATAAATATGTAAAATTTTACTAGTAATAGTGAACCGTTTTTTATATATTTATTTAACATGATATACTTATATTTAATATGTAACCCTAATTTACAGTTGTTTACCATGTGTACAATAATACATTTAATGCAAGATAATATGACATTGTATATTCATGTAAAAATATTGTTGATTGTATGATGTATATCTTAAAAAGGAAAATATTTAGCCACTAATTGAGAACAAATCTAGTTTTCAAAATTTTAATGCAAATATCTTTAAATGAAATAAATAATAAAATTTTAAATATTTTATTATTTTTGTTTTGTTAATTCAAATCAAATAGAATTTTAAAAATTAAAAATACAATAATACACGATGTGCTCTATAATTGCTTTTAAAAATGTATTATTAAATGAGAAGTTTTTGAATATTTCAAAGCTTATTTTATAATTGAATTTTTTAGTGTAATGTATTTTTCTATAATGATGATATTGATAAATTTCATTTTGACTAACGCTTATTAAAATTTAAAAGTACTTATTTAGAACATTTTTTTTTTCCATTTCTTCCTTATAAATATTTAAATAATTATGCTTCATTTTTTAAAAACTAAAAATATGCAATAATTATTAATTTTTTTTAGTCTGTTTATGTAAATATTTTGAGCTTGAGCTGATGTTATATGAAGGTTAGTAGTTAAATTTTTCTCAATAAAATTTTTGCTCAGCAAAATCCATCAATTCATTTTTAAATTTATAATTCAAGAAATTAAATTTCAGATTTAAATTATAGAATTAAAAACAATGGAAATATTTATTTATACATATATTTTAAATGTATTGGTTGATTTCTTAATTGTTTCAGTTAATGTTATCTTTTGAACAGAAAGTTGCGGCTTTTAACTTCTTAAATGGATATTTTTAAATTAATATTTATTTCAGCCTTTTTTTTCTGTACCTGGTGTTTCTATAGTTTTACTATTATATATATATAATTCCTGTGATGTCAACAAAAATGGTACTTTTATTTATTGCCCCATATGTTATATTTCATTAGATGATTAATTGAGTTACCCAAATTTCAGATGAAGTTTAAGTATGGAAATGTTTGTTGATTAATATGTGATTTCTGTTATTTGCAGGTTTTTCTGTTTTGAAATTTAAGAATTATGCATTAAATGGTTTACAAGCTAAAAACATGATCTAGTAACGGAAGATTTAAATGGACCAGAAATAAATGAAGAAACTACATCTCTAGAAGATACTATGCAGAAGAACTATGTAGAAATCAAAAAGAAATTTAAGAAACTTCCAAAAGTGAGCTTTGTACATGCATGCTCGATTAATAATAAACTATTTAATGAATAAAATAATATAAAATAGGACATTATTTAAATTTATGTATCAAATTAAAGGCTATTTTAAGATTTTATTTCCTTTTAAATTTGTCAGTTATTCTGTTTAAATTCCATGATGTACTGAAAATAAGAATTATATTTTCAATTTTCTAAATGATGATTAAAATTACTTTTAAAATATTATATTATTTGATAGCATGCTTATTTTATTATACATATTTTATGAAATATTTTTTTTTTAATATATTCATTGTGGTCCTTTGAAAAGTTTGTATTTCAAAAGGCTTGGCAAAATTGTGTCAATTTCTATTTATAATATATACAACCGTGATAGTTAATGTCTATTTAGTAGTTTGTTATCAAACAATTAAACTTTTTCAGTGTTATGTGAAAAATTGTTTATTCATAATATATAAAATTATATTGCACAAAATAATATATATACAAAGTAAAAAATATTAAAAAAAAAAAAATTAAATATTGTTAAATATAATTACTTTATAATAGGGGGGAGGGAAACAACTATAGACACCTTTCCGATGAAACATCAACATTGAAAATATGAAATAGTACAACTAATTTAATGTAACTTATATATTGAATGTAATTTAAATTATAAAATGTGTTACTTTTGTTAAAATTACATTTTATTAAAAAAATTATGATTAAATTGTGAAACATATTAATTATAATTAAATTTTCAGGTTTCAGATATTTCCATTGACTTATTTTCTATAAAAATTATGATGAGAGGGGGTCACAGGTTAGTATTATGTCAGAAAATTTGACTCATTTCTTGTCATTCACTACTTCAATAACTTAATTTTTATTATACAGCAGCTACATCTAACTTTTAATACATTGAAACAAAGTTTGATTTTTCATTATAATAAAGATTATGTTAAAATAAAGTCATTTCCAAGTATCAAATTGAAAAAGTTGAATTAATATTTAAAAATTATTATTATTTAATATCAATTTATGCCAATGCAGTGTATTAATTATAAAGCCATATAATTATTTTTTGTATTTAGGACACATGAGAAATTTATTTATATATGACTATAGCAATAAACACTATTACAGAATATTTTATAATTTTTAAATTGTACTGACATCCATACCACAATTTATTATTTTAAATATTACATAAAGTGCTTCTAAATAAATGTTCAAAATTTAAAAATAAATATATGATTCAAAAGAAGTCAATACTTTTTAAGAAAATAGATCAAACCTTTATTTAATATTATTTAAGAAGATTTTATATGCTTTAATATATATTAAATATATAATTGTCAGCTTTTTAACATAATAACTGTTGTATTTTGTTTTATAGAATTTTTTGATTTTGGTGTTAAATTTATTTCCTTGCATCTTGAAGTTGGAGAATTTTTTGAAAATGAAACTCTTCCACGTATTTCATCAAGTATTGAAGTGAAAGATATTACTGCAGTTAGTGATCATGTCCAGTTTGGACAGCTGATAAAATGTGCATTTGAATTTAAAGTAAATATTTTTTAAGTGGTTTTTTAGATGTACTTTTAATTTTGAGTGTTTTCAATAAAACTCATTCATACTTTGAAATATTTCTTTTAAAATAATTATTTGATATTATTATATTATTGCAAAATATAATTCGAATAATCATTTTTTATCTGTTATTTCCTACTTTTTAATATTTATTTTAATTTTTAATTTTATTATTTCCGAATACTTACATTTCTCCTTTTTTGGATTAAAAATATATTTTATAACCAAGCAACATTAATCAAAGTAATCATGTTATAAAAGATTTTTAAACTAAATGGTTAAAATAATTATAAATTGATCAATTATAATAAGACTGTATGATTAAATATAATATATAGTGTTGTAAGTTTTCTTGTTCAGTTAAACTTTTATGTATTTTTATATCTAATTTTTTTTTTTTTTTTTAAAATTAAATTAAACAAAAATGGCAGTATTTATTAGTTAAACCAAATCAAAAGTTTTTGTTTTTCCCTTAAATATTTTTTAATTTCTATTACATTATTATGCTTATACCTGTTTTATCTATTTTGTTGTTTTCAGACTACGGATAATATTTTAGATTCGAAATTCAACCTTTCTAAAAGTGCTACATGTATTATATCAAAAGGAAGTGCTGCAGTGTTTTGTAAATGCATTACTATTGAATAATAAAAATGTGAAGTTAAATACAAAGCCCAAAGCTAAAAGGTATTTTGTATAATATCAAATATATAGTTAGTTATAATTTTTCTATATTTATTTGTATGTATATTCTGCAATATTAAAAGTTAAATATGTTTCTAGAGTAGGTTCTTTTGCTGATTTGCTGAATGGATACAAAATAAAAACTGTCATAAATGTTGATGATATCTGTATATCCTTTGAATTGCCTGAATGTGAAACATTTTGCTTTGGCTTAATTAAAGGACAAAGTTCATTAGAACACTATATCAGTTCAAAAGTAAGAAAGAAGTTTGAAAATTTTTCATGATATAGAAAATCAATTGTAATTAATTTCCAACTGTAATTCTGAGATATTCTATTTATTTTAGAGGCTCAAATAGTTTCATCAACGAATTCTGTAAATACAGGATCAAGGTATGTAAACTTTTAAATATGCCTTAGCAAATATATATTACATTATTTTTTCAAAGTAAAAATTTTTCTCTACATGCAAAAACAATTTAAAAGTATATATAATACAATTAAATAATGTGTTTATAAATTTGGATAAAATTATTTTTATATTAATTAGAAAAATTCAGCATATTTACATCATGCATACTACATTTACAAGAAAGATATAGTAAAAAAGTATTAAGTTTAAAGTATATTTATTATGTTTTTGTAAACCTTTAGTCAAAGCATATTATTGAATATCCTTGATTATGTTCCATCATTGTTAATTACACATAACCTTTTAATTGCAAACAATCATGTTAAAAGTTCAATGATATTTAGAATAAATAAAAATGCTTACAAATAATAAATATAACATATTTTTAAAATGATAGACATAATATGAAATATATATATATATTTTAAATATATATATATATTTAAAACTTCATTTAAAGATTAATTTATTTTCAAGTATTAAGACAAACTTTTGCAAAAAATTCATAATTTTTTGGACCTTTTCAAGCAAACAATTAAAAATAAGTTTCGAAATCTATTTTCCAATATTACCAAAATATATACTTTTAGATAAAATTTAATATGTATGATATTGAATATATATTATATATATGTAATATATATATTAATTTCTACATAGAAATTTAATGTATAATTTTGCAAAATAATGTGAAATTACCTTCTGTCTTATAATTAATTTCATGTTAATGATTTTTATTATTTCTAAATTTTACTTTAAAAATGAAGCCGCTTTCAGTTAAACAGAAAATAATTATTTATTCACTTGTAAATTTTGTTTTGTGCTAGAAATTGCTATTAGAAACAGCCTTTTCAAGATAGGAAATATAACGGGGAAATATCAGTGACTTTGGAATGTTGAAAAGATACCATTATAGCTACATTCTGTTTCTGTTGGCATGGTGTTATTGAAGGCAAAACATTTTTTAAATATAAGGAAATATAATATTTAAATGAGAATGGGCGGAAAAAATGTGACAGAGTAATTCAAAAATTTTAATTCTAGATTAAGACTTAGTTAAATTATATTAGTATGACAAGCATTTTAATTAAAATTTGTTGTTTATGAACTTTTATATATTATGCAAATTTTTTTAAGGTGATAAAAGTAAGTTTTAATTGAATAAATGTTAATTAATATTTTTTCCTTGAGATTAAAATTTTAATACCTGTAAAAAGTTTTCAAAGTATATTAAAAGTAGATAGTTGTTATTATAAATGAAATAAAAAAATTGTATTAAAAACTTCATATCATATTTTTGTTTCATTTAGATTCGATATAATCAATTGGAATGTTGTGTGGAATCCATGTTTGATGGCTGTCATTTGCAATGGTGTCCTGACTCAAGCCAATTATTGTTATATCTTTTAAATTATGTAAAAAAAAAATTTTACAGCTTCTAGTTTACCAGATGCTGAAAATCATTCTCTTTCAAAATATGAAACATTAGAAGAAGTAAAAGTCTACTGTATCATATACAATTGAATTAAACTTTAGAATTAAATCTCTTTTGTATGAATGAATACAAAACAGGGGTACTAATAAGAGGAGATTTATTGAAGTTAACAGCATCTGATGAAAAAATAAAAATATTGTTTGAAGGCTTTAAATTGTCTTATTTAAACACACTTTTAAAAGTAAGTATTTTGTAAAAGTTTTAAACTAAATACACAAATATTTGATATTTTAATTACATGATCTAGAATAAAATTGGAATCTGCATTTGATATATAATTTTTCTATTTTAAGTTGGAATTTTTTATACTATATATCCATCGACTATATTTAAAACATAATTTTTTTTTATCCTTGTAAATGTTTAGGATTCTAAACATTTACAAATATAAAATAATGAGCGAATGAATTTGTAGTAAATAAATTCATAATGAAAAATCTGTTTGTCCCAAAATTAATTTTTGTGTTTAATAATTTCATTTTAAAAAATTAACATTAAATTTTTAATGTATACATACATGTAGTTTCCTTGTTTCCATACTAAATGGATTTTTTTTATATGTTGTAAATACAGTGCCAAGTTAAGTTTTTTAGACTATATGTATACATATATATATATTTTGTTGGCATAAAATACATATTTTATATTATAAATATAAGACAAAACAATACTGATGAAACAAATTTAAAGGCATTGTTGTAAATATTTGTTAAACTATTTTAATTTTAGCTTTAAAAGTTTTTGAAGATATGTTATTCTAATAATTAATTGATTGAACATTAAATAATGTTGTAGATGTTTTAAAAGATATCTAAATTTTTTTAGCTATTATGAATGTTATATTTTATGGTATTGTATTATAATAATGTATTTAATTCATACTTTTAATAAAAAATTGTATGCTTTTTTGTGTCCAATATTTTAGGTTTATTACTGTGTTCGATCATCTGAAATTAGAAATTATAATGTATTTGTGGAAGATGCTTCCATTATTTATTTGATAAAAGCTAAAGTAAGTTTTGGTAGTGTGCTTTTAAAATATAAATTTATTCTATTCCATATTAGAAATACTTAATTAAGAAATTCCTTAATTTTATTTAATATTAATATATAAAATTAAATTGTAAGATATTTGATTAGAATTGATTGAAAACTATAGCTACTTCAGATTGGGTATTGCTTGAAGTTTTAATCGGTTTAATTGAAGAATTTAGTTCTCTTTTTCTTAGGATAACTTTAGATTTAAACTTTTATTATATTTTTTAAACAAAACACAATTTATTTTAAATAAATACAATGAAAGTATTTGTATTAAAAAAAATTGCACACTGATTTCAAATAAACGATTGAACTTTTTATAAAACTGAATATCTGCCATCATTTATTTTTATAATCTTAACAAAGAATAAAATAATTTTTCTTTTGAAAATTTTATTTATTTTTTCCCCCTTAAATATCACTTAGGTGCTTACATTTCTACATACTTCCCATAGAATTTGTTTTATAATACGAAAATATTATTTTCTCATTTAATATATAATGAATGTTTTTTTCGTTTAATATCTGTGTCTCTGATGCAGAATATTTTTGATATTTCAAACTTTTAATTAGATTTACAGTAAAAACTATTTCTAATCTCTAATTTATAGTATTTCTAATTTTCTTTAGATAAATGCAAATAAATTATTAAATGTTACAAAATTTTTAAAAATATAATATATATATATATATATATATATATATATTTAATTTGTTTCTTTCACTTATTTGACTGAATTAATTCATGTTTACTCTCTATATATGAATTCAATCAGTACATATATAATTCCTTTTAGGTCTTCATAATTTTTGACATAAGTATGTAATTGCATTTAGATTGATATTGTTGAGTAAAATATATTTAGTGAAAACAACAATTTTTACAAATTATCTTATTAACTACATATTATGAATATATTCTTATTGCTTTTCTATTTAAATTTGTTTTAGTAATTTAAATGCATGTGTTAGATTTAAACCAATATTTTCAAATATTTACATTTACAAACATTGTATCTAACTAATTCTGTTAACTTGGATGTATTGATGAATAAATTCAAACTAATTGTTTTTTTTTTTTAAATTTTGCAGGATGCTACAATCCGAATTTCTGAAAATATGCATGTTAACTGGAGCACCATATTACATGTGACAATATTTACATTTGTTGAAGAATGTCTAGCTTTTAAGAAAAATCTCTTGAATTCTTCATTTGAAAGCAGTGGTAATAAAAGTAAACTATTTTTAGTTGCTTACTTTTTTTAAAATTATATTACATAATTCTTTTTTCTATTAGACACATCAAAAATCCTCAAAGTAGAGATGACAGATGAAGATATAAAAATTAATAAAAAAAGTATCTAAAACATTATCAATTTCATTGCAAGCTAATGGACACCTAGATTTTGGTATTGTACTATCAAAAGATCATAGGTAATTTAAAATCCTTATTTATATTATCTCTTACACAATTTCCTCATTAAAAATACCATGAACCATTTCAGGATATCTAAATTTGAATCAAGCTAATATTTCTATTTTAATTTTGTTTTCTTAAAATAATTAATATCAGGAATTTTTATGAATTAATCTTGTATTGTTTTTCGTGTTTTTTTAACTGCAATTAACATCTTTTTACAACTTATTTAATTTGAAGGAGTTTTAATTTTTTTCTTTTTAACTCTGAATTTCTAATTGGTGGAACACTGAAATTTAAATATTAAAAAAAAAAATCAATTGTAGTTTTTATTATTTGTTATGTATTTTTCAGAATGGTATTTTCTCAAGTGACATTACTTTTAACTATAAGCAGCAGTTTATAACAGCTTAATTCAGAAAAATTGATTGTTGCTTTTGACAACCATGACATTTTCACTTTTGAGGTAAGAAACAATGAGAAAAAATGATTTTTATTATAAAGAAATCTGAAATATGTATGTAATATATACTAGTAATTTTTTAAAATTATCAATGTTATTATCAACGGGCTGGAGTTTTTTCAGAAATTTTTTCTTTCTACATCCCTGTTGGACGAGGTACTGCGTTTGATGGGGAAATTGCTGCGATTCACACAGCTCTGTCCCAGCTGCAGTTCCATCTGAAAAATTCACAAGAGCTGTTATCCTCTGTGATTCTAGAGCTGCTCTTGTTAGCTATTGTTTCTAACAATAATCCTAAAACCCAAGACATATTGGATTGTCGCTATCATCTTGAAAACCTGGCATCACTTGAAAAAACTATAGTCCTCCAGTGGGTTCCTGCCCACTGTGGGGTTCCAGGCAATGGAAAAGCCGACTTTCTGGCTAAAAGGGGGGCTTTTAATCACACAAAAATATCTCGTCCCTATACCCTTCCACTTATCAAAAATCTCATCAAAAGATCAATTAAAGTCCGCGCTCAAGAAGACCTCCATAACCGTGTTTCCCAAAAGTCCTGGAAGAATGCCATCTCAAATCTATGTAATGTTCCAATGTTTAGAGCAGTCGCTCATTTCCGACTAGCCACTGGACATGACTGCCTGCGTAAACATCTTTACAGACTCAAAATTGTTCCTTCCCGATATGTACTCTGTGCAGCTCTGGAGAGGCTATGGACTCACGCATCTACTGCACTGTCCTGCTCTGAGCAAGACTTTTTCGCTGAGCGATATTGGAAGGCAAGAGATATGTTAGATTAATGAACTCTGTTGCAGCATGTTTTTGTTGTTTTCTTCTGTTCTTTTTTATTTTTCATTGTTCTGTAACTGTTCATAATCTGTCATTGGAAAAAAAAAAAATTTTATTATCAATATTAAAATATAAAAATCATTATTTTTGTAGTATAAGAGTATGAAAAAAATGGAGATTAAAAAGTTTGACTTTTTAAATAAAGTTATTTAAGGACATCTGTATTGAATTTCTTATTAAAAATGAAATTAAATAAAATTATGCTAATATTTGATGCCTTAAAGTTATAAAACACCTTTTTACTTATATGAATTTAGAATCAGACCAATCTTCTATAAGGAAGATTAATACAACTGTATTGCTTGAATTGAATGAAATTTTTAGTATAATTTAAAGGTTTCAAATATAAGTTAGTTAATCTAAATATATGATCATGATGAAGAAAAAATTGATTCAATCGAGAATATTTCATTTTTGATTTAGTATCCTGTCAAATATGAAAGTAAAATTAATTGTCTTTTAAAGAAGCTATTTATATTTGTAAAAAGTAAACATAACTTTTTAAATGTTGATGGCTATTTTATATACAAGAGCATTAAAATATATTTAGAACATATTTACAATTTTTGAGTTTTTGTAATGTTTCTGTTGAATGTTACTATAACTGTTATTTATGTGATAAAATACTCTTGATATAAAAACGATTGTTCAATTAAACTATATCATATTTTCTTATAAAAACTAATTTTGGTTCAATCTTAGATAAGTTCTTTTCTATGAAAGAGTTTATTTTAAAATTTGACCAAATTGTTCTAAGTCATAGAAAAACATCATTATTTAATTGGCAAGTTTGTGCTATCTCAAATAAATTTTAAAAAAATATATAACCTAAAGCAAAGATCAAAGAACTAAAAATTTAAAACTTTTATAAAAGTGTGATAAATTATTATTTATATGGACTAATTTAGAGAAAAGAATGCAGAATACATTTTTTTTGTCTTTTTAACAAGCTTCTAATTATCTTGATAATTTATATTTTAGAATTGATGTATATGACTTAAAAAAATATGTTTTGATTATAAAAATCAATTTACCCTTCAATAATAAAATGTGATCAATTTATTTAAAGTGATGTGGCAGAGCACTAAAATTATAAAACAATTTTAATTGTAACAGTTATGAATTGATATATTGTGTATTCACCGAAAATTGAATGATAATTTCATTTTTGTATTGTCTTTTAATTTTATTTATATCATTGTAGAAAATTTTGGTTTCCTAATGCCAGGCAATGAACAGCATCCCCAGTGTAGACAAGGATTTGATGAACTTGAATTATCCAACAATAGATTACTGTAAGAAATGTTACTGTATTTAGTTCATAGAATTTAGATAATTTCTTTTATTAAGAATGTTTCTGAATAATTTAAAAATTTTTATTCAGGAGTATACATTATGATGTTGTGAAATTTGTATTTCCATACAAATATAATTTTGCTCAAGCTTTCAGTGAGGAAGTGTTGTTTTTAAAAACTTTTTTAATTTATCAAAAAAAAAAAAAAAAAACATATATAAATTAAAAGTTTTAGAAATTTGCCTTTTTATAGATATTAATTCATGTCTATTAAAGATATATTTAAAAATTCACATATGCCAAGTGGTCCAGATTGTTTGTGCTTCCAGAAATTGGGAAAAATTTATTATTTCATGCAACTTTTGTATTACTTCAGAAACTGACAATTATATTTTATGAAAATATTTGTTTTTAACTAGGCGAAAAGGAAGGGAAAAAAAAAAAAAAAAAAAATGGGGAGGGGGTTAAAGTAGAAACATTGGGGCCATCTATTCCAGAATCTTTTTAAAATTTGTTTTGATCTAGACTGCAGCCATAGCATATTTTCTTTGTAAGGGTGTGTCCAGCATATTGCTTATAAACGAAATAAGAACAGAAGTACAATAACAAAATTTTATTTATGAATAACAGTGCATTCACAAGCTATTAACTTGCCCCTTTACAGCTATTTTCCTAGCATTGGTCTTTTGGGTGGAAGGGGGTTAAGTTAAAAAATGTTTGATTTAAAATGTTTGTTATTAGACTATATATTTTTTCTTTTGCAGTTTATTAATATAATCAAATGGTTGAAAGTTTTACATAAAAAAGAAAACTCCTTTCACATTAGAAAAAACTGCCTCCTGGATCTTCATTGCTTTGCAAGGTAATATTCAATATTATTTTTGTCATTTCATGCAAAATTAATGTCAATCATTTCATATAGCTAACTTGCATATTTCTTTTTATGATAAGAATTGTTACTTTAGAGAAAAATTATTGAACTGAGGCAGCATTTAATAAATAGGATGCATTTGTACAGAAAAATAAAATTAATTACAAAAAAAATTTAATGATTCATTCAATTGAAGGAGTTAACTAAGTAAAAAGCCTATATGATTTGTCCACTTCTTGCTGAATACAAGTTATCAGCAGGACATTGACTTAGTCACACTTAATAGTAGAACTTTAGTGACTGATTTCTTTTACTGAAAAGAAATATGTAAATATAATTATAATCAATCAAAAGATAATTTATTTAAAATATTCCATAAATAATTTTGTATAAATTTTTTTTTATAATTCTAATTTGATTCTCTTTTGAGAATATAATCATGTTTTCCAATAGTTTCAAAAAATTTACAAATTATTTATGTTGATAATTTTCTGATATTTTTGTAAAAGTAGTAATGTAATAAAATTATCCATTCAGATTTATGAGGTTTAATTTTTTTATTTAAGGTTTGGAGCATTGAATTGGAGGATGATCCTTTGAAGTGAAATTGAGGATAATTGTGAGGTTAGTATTAAAAATATTTTTAGGTATTTTTTTTTACTTGTATTAAACTTGATTAAATTATTTCAATTAATGATTTCTGTGGTTTAAAATTTTGTAAAAACATTTTGTTGTTTTAAAAATGTTTTTAATTTAATTATAAAATTTTGAATTTTAGTAGTAAATTATACTTTTTTTTAGTTTAAAAATATTTTTATTTATAAAAGTTTATTTATTTTAGCTTTTTAGAAGATGAGTATCATGAAAGTTTAAAAAGAAAAAGAATGCTGGATGAAAAAATTGAAAGTTTTCGACGGACAAATTTACTTCTACAAAGTAAAATATTATTAAAATAATTTTTATTGCCATCAGATTAATTAAAATATTATATTGGCATTGAGCATACAAACTGTTAACTTAAAGTAGAAACTTAATTATTTTAATTGAAGTATTGGAAACTGAAAAGTTTTTTTTTTTTTTAATTCTTGGTACATTTGTTAACCCCCACCTAATTCCAAAAAAAAATTTGAATTTTTTTAAAGGTACTTAAGAAATTTTGAGTGTCTGAAAATGCTACATATAGCATATCTGTATAAAAATATAGCATATTTGAATTAATCTTTATTCAAATATTTTTCTGTTCACATAGTTTCTGTTTTCAAGTCTATTTTGTTAAATGTAATGCAGATTAAGAATTTATGCTATGGAAGTTAAATCTGCTGTAAAATTGATAAATTTATTATCTTTACATATATGATTGGAATATTTTCTTATTTATTTAAATTGTCAAATATATTTTGTGCCTTTTTGTTAATGGTAAACAAATTTATTTGAATGATAAAAAAAAGAAAATTCTTCCTTGTTTATCTATCAATATTTTTAATCTTTAAAATTTTTTTATCAATATCTTAATAATTAAAATCTAAATATTTTTAATTCTTGAAATAAAGTAAGTTACTTACTTCATCAACTTATTAAAAATGTATTTTTATCATGACTATTTTATTGGCTTCATAATTTTAAAAAACATTTTTAATGTTTTTATAGCAATGTGTAGTGATCATTTTTAATCTTATGTGATTTAGGCAACTTATATCTAGTGACTTAAATTTCATTTTAAAATTATTTTCTCTCATACTTTTGTAGTAATATTTTTTATTGTACTAAGTGTAGTATGTTGATGCAATACAAAAATTCAAACAAAAGAAACAAATACTTGATACACCATATGTAGATGGCATGCTGGTAGATAATGCATAAATAATAGCCATGATAAAATGGGAATTAAGTTGTTGGTTAAATTTCACCAAAATTATAGAATTAAATTTTTTTAGTTTTCTATTGAAATTAAACTATTATAATTTCAAAGATAATTTCTATTGGTTGAAATTTTTTTCTAGTAGTTCTACCAAACTGTTTGAATATTTAGTTTAATTTATATTATTCTATGTGTATTAAATTAATTTCTTTGTTAAGGATTTGTTTTTCATTTAAGTATAAAAAAATGTATTAGACTGTTTTCAAAAATTTTTTTTAAAATATTAATTAATAATATTAAGTTTATACAATTTTCAGATATCAGTAGAGTTCAGTTTATTTAGTAAATATAAATTTTTATTCAGGTGAAAAAATTAATTTACTCTATTCTAAATTGGCGAAGAAAAATGCAGAAATTTACATCCAGCGATCACAACAACTTTATCAGAAGGGTCCAATGAGAACTTCTTTATGTACATGGACTCTTGAAGATGTGGATATTTTAGCCATTGCTGATTCCTCGTATCATGGTACACAGCGAGTTGTGAATAGAATTAAAGAATTAGATCCAGAGAGGTAAAATAATTTACATCATTTTCCAAAAAATGAAAGATTATGCAAAGTTATCTAATCTAGTTACTTGGTTATTTAAAATCTAGCAAACATATTTTTAACATTTTATGGTAACAATTTCTTATAACAACCTTGGGGGTAATATATTTTTACTGATAAAAATTAAATTATGTTAAATCAAAAGTGTGAAAATGTATAAACGTTTTTTTTTTTTTTTTTTACTGTAGAGAATTTAAAAATTACTAATAGATATTCTTTATTGTTTAGAAAAACATATTCCACAATGCAATTTTATAAAAGCAGCTTAGACTATTACTTCTAAAACTATTATTATTAAAAATAGCTTGTTGACTCCTACTTTTGTAATTAAGATTTTTTTTTATCAGAGCTAAATTTGTTTATTAAGGATTGTTTATTTCAAGGCTATGTATGGAAATAAACAAGCCATAACTTTGATAATACTACTTTCCAGTTTAATAACTAAGAATATTGAAAAGTAGAGAAACATTTTTTTTTTTTTTCCGAGGACAAATTTTTGAAAATAATTAAATTAAATTTATGAAATATTTAGTCAGATTATAGTGAATAAGTTAATCATACATAAATCATAATGCAGTACTTGATGTTTACAATCCACTTTTTAATTTATATACACTTTTTAATGAATATCTCTATGAAATTAAATTAAATAATTATTTAGTTTTTATTAGTTATAAAAAGAAGAATAAATTTTTTTAGTCCCTATCCAGATGAAGGTATAGAATTTACCACATTATGGGCAAGAAAAGTTAGATGCTCTGTTACTTCTTGGACTTGGCAAATGAGAGATTTTCCTCAAATGCCTTTGAATATTCGTGAATTGAATTTATGGGGATTTCTCATTGGAGCAGAGCAAGAAGCATCTCCGAGAGGTTTGTGAACTATTTTATGAATTTGTCTTTAGTTTTCTCTGAAGTAATTGTGATTTGCTTTGATAAAGAAAGTATGATATAAAATTTAAGATTTAAAATATTTTCTACTGTAGAATTATGCAGTAATATATATAAACTGTAGATTTCTTGTTATTTAAAAATCTTTAATCTCCTGCAGGAATAAAAAATGTAAGTTAACATTCAATATTGGAATTATATTTGGCAATTTTTAGATAGTGTATCAATGAAAATTTTAATTCTTGAACTACTGGCTTTATCCTTGGACTTAGAAAGATAATTTGTTGTGTTATATATAAGATAAAATTGAAAAGCATCAAATAAAACACCATTTTTATGTATTAAATACTTTTGCTTACACTTAGTTCAGTTATATATCTAACTTATTTTGAAACACCACAAATGTTCTGTCCTTTACTGTAAATAAATTCTGAGGTAGCAAAAATATTTTACTACAAAATTTTCTTGTGTATTAAAAATATTTTATTAGATGCCAATTAATAAAACATTTATGGTAGATACATATGTAATCAGATAGCATTTTCAAAAATTGCTTTGTTAGTGGGACACTAACCAGAATCTTGATGTTGGTAGTTCTTTGTATCTTTCTTATTGATGTATAATGGTCCCAATTTGGTTGCAGCCAGCATTTATTTTATTAAATATATAATGAAACTACTATATTTCAAAACATGTTCTACTTAAAAAAATCTTTATATACCTCTGTATATAGTACATGAAATGTTATAGCCCTTGCATTCAAGTTTTATAAGATAAGTTTTTAATTTGGGTTTTATGTGTGATATTGCTTACTTTTAATTTTTAATTTCTTTTATGTTTATCTGCTTATAAAATTTCTTTTTTTAGCTCGAAGAACTTCAATAGTGCAGATTAATCAACCCTGGTCTGATTTCACAGTTGAACGCAGCATGCCTTCTTTAAAATTTTATCATGATTTGACATTTGGTTAGTTTAGATAAGAAATATTTGTATCATTTAAAATAATGTTTTTTGATATTAAGATTATTAAGTTTAACAAAAGTTGCTCACAAAATGCATGTTTAATTAATTTTATTTTTTAACTTAAATATAATTGAATTGATAATGCTTTTCTGTTAAAACAAAAAAAAAAAAAAATGTAAATATTTTATATTAATTCAACTGTTTTAAATAAATTGTTTTATAATTTTAAAAATAAAATTGTGACTTTTTTGAAAATAAAATTTGAATTTTATCATTTCATAAAATACTAACATGTTTTTTAGCCTATAATCCGTTGATTTTACATTTTAAAAACTTTAGAATTTAATAAGTAAAATATAGTGAAGAACTTAAGAAATTGCTGAAAATGGTAACTGCATTTTGTGATGGAACACAAAATTGAACTGTATACATGTGTATTGAACTATGTGAGTGAATAAAAAGATCCATATAAATTAAAAATAATTTAAATACTTTCTGAAAACCATTAGTCTATACTTACATGTAAACTCTAAATACTTTTACCAATATATATATATATATATATATCATGATTCTTTCAGGCTTATTTCTTCTCTCCATCAGCTTAATAAATGTCATATTAAATTTCATGTATTAAATTTTTTTTTTTTTCTTTGGCTCTAGAAAAAGCAAAAAAATAAATAAATAAAAAAATGTTGTATCAGCTTAAAATCTAAAACATGGTTATAAGAATATATTTTATTTGTAAGATATTTCAAAGAAAATAGATAAATGGGTAGAAATAGAAGGCAAATTATTTTTGACAGTGAATTATAGGCAGAACAATAAGGTATATAATTTTTGAAATATTTAAAAATCAAATAAGCAATTAATTAAGAAATACAAGTCCATATTCTCTCTCTCTCTATGTATATATATATATATGACTTTTTTTAGTGATAGACTTAAAATAAACAAAAGTGCATTTAATTATCCTTTTTCCAGTGTGTGTATGTGTATATATATACAATTCGAAAAATGATTTATGTTTTAAAAATATTTTCAATTAAGAATCAAATTTTCATTTAAATATTTTAAATTAGCAATTTGCATTTAATTAATGTAAAATATTTGAAATTTTTTATTTATGAATTAGGCATTGAAGACTGTTTATTTAGACTTAAACATGGGGTAAAATTATATTATTTTCATGAATATTATAAAATCCCTACTTATGTTAAGATATAATTTTTATTTACAGATATGGAAGAGATGACTATGGCTTATGGCCCCAGTTGGGAACCTATTATGTCCCAGATTAGCTTGGCAATGGAAATGATCAGTAGACCATCATTAGATCCTAGTCCAGCCTTACCATGGTGGGACAAAATGCGTCTCTTGTATCATGGTCGTTTGACGATTATTTCAGAACACTTAAATCTTTACTTACGTGCATCTCTTGATCCATATAATACCACTGAACATATGGAGATATCATGGTCTGAAGTATTTATTGAATGGACAAATGGTTAGTAATTTCATATTTTGTTTTATAATAAATTAGATAATATAGTTTTATTTTGGGGCCTGACGGCCAAGTGACTAGTGTTCTGGCGCTTAGTATAACAGGTTTTGGGTTCAAATCCCCGCAGTGTCAAGGATGTTTGAAGTGGTTCTGAATCCACTTTAAACTATAGGCTCCAGTCTAATATGACTGTAGAACGTTATATATAAGAGTGACAACCATATCCCATAAAGGGAAACATCTCATGTTTCGAAATTTGCCAGTAGGCAGAAGGCTTTAGCCCATCATGGGGTTGTGATAGGCCAAGTTGCTTTATTTTTATCATAAATCGCATTGCTAATTTTTCTGTAATAATTTTATATTTACTGTTGTTTTCTTTGATTAAAAAAAAGTTGACAATTTTTCAAAAAAAAAAAAAAAAAACATTGATGAATGTTATTAAAATTTTCCTACATTGATTAGCAAACAAAAATTAACAATTTGGAATTGAATTAGAACAATACATAAATATGGGTGAATTACCTAAGATGAATACTAAATAAAAAAAAAAACAAACTATACTATCAGAAAAATCTGCAAAATGAATTAATAGGTAAATTGAGATATTTGCTAAGTGAACTTGAGTTCTACCACACTCCTCAAAGTAAGCCATCAGGTATGGACTATACACAATACAATAATATTTATTTATATTGGTTTTACTATGAGTTCCTAGTAACAAATTGTATATTCAAAAATATAAACATTGAATTACATGAACTTATTTTCTTCTTAATTCAAAGAATTAAAAGTAATTTATTATAATGCTTTTCATATACAAATATAATTGTTTGTAAAATTATTAATTTAAAAAAAATGTTTGACACAATTTTAAAAATCAGCATACTTTTTTTGTAATTATAAATATCCTGTTATTACTAAAAATAAATTTTGTTTGTTTTCATCCATATTTGATTGTTATTGATTTCTAGGTAAAGTTCTTACTAAAGGTGACCTGGATATGTATGTTCACACAGCTTCAAAATATGATGATATACGAGTATTACACATTCCACATTTAAAACTCAGGTAATAATTATTATTCAAACTTTATATATTGTATTTTCCAACATTTACAAATAATATACAGGGCAGTTATAAAAAGGTTTCTAAATATATGCTCCTAGCTATTATTCCACTCACAAAAACTGAATGAAATTTTGGTTTAAAGTATTTTGAGGTAAGTGCTGAAGAATCACATGAAAAACAACAGTTAAATTCTAACAGTTTGATGGGATGCCAACACCTACTTTTTTTTATTGGAATGTGATCTTTTGTAGTGAGAAACCATAAATAGCTTCAATGGAATGGTAGCTGTAGCACAAAAATTGCCGGTGGACAGACTATGAAGAAAAGTGAAAACAACCAATAATTACAGAGAAGCAACAGAAAGAAAAATATTTTAATGTGTTTTACAAATATTCCATGTAATCTTCACATATAATGACAGTTTGCATGCACCGTATGGTGTATAGCACTGGTCATACCAGGGCAAGAGGAATCCGCTGAACCAGACCTCTGATGGTATCTTTCAAATCAGATGTAGTTTGCTGATTAACTGATTAAATGCAAACACTTTAGATTTCAGGTATCCTTACAGGAAAATGCTGTATTGGATGTCGTGTAGATGCAAGATGCAATTCCCCCCATTTGTGAGGTCTCCTGTCTAATGTTCCTTAATACAACAGTCTAGTGAAGAATTATCTCCTGCCATTTCACATTCCCAGGGTCGCTAAGGTCCCCCAATATCACTCAATTACTTTCTGGTGGTAGGAATACCTGAAATCTAAAGTATATGAATTAATCTGCAAACTTCATTTGATTTGAAAGAAGCCATCAGACGTTAGGTTCAACAGATTAATCTTGGCATGGTACATGCTTCAGTGCTATCCACCATCTGTTGCATGCAAAGTGTCATTGTATGTGAAGGAGATAACCCAGACCCCTTTAACTCTTCAGGATCATCGAACTGACTTAACACAGTAATAGCCTTGAATGTTAATTGAGTTAATAAACATCATTATTTTGTGCATGGGACATCACTGTAATGCTTGTATAACTGTTAAAAGTGATCACACCCCATATTGAAGTTAACTCATTGAACTTAGATACTATGTACAGTCAAACCTGTTTTTATGCGATCCTCTTTTTGTGCAGTATATAAAATTCCATCTAATGCATATTATGAATAAAATTAATTAAAAAAAATGTAATGCAAAAAACAACAACAACTGATGGCCCAATTGATATTGGTCATCCCATTACTATGAATGTTATTAAATGTGAGGTAGTACTACATTGTGAGGTTTGATTTACATATTTTCTGTGTAAGACTTTTTTTATATGATTTCTATTTACCATATTAAAATTATTTTTTTAATTTGTTGCAATTAATATATTTTATAGCTACTTATGAAGTATACTGCATTTCGATACGCTTCCATTTTTTTTATCAAAACACAAAATTTGTACATCTATTTTCTTGTACTTATTTGTGATGCATTGTTTGATTAATGGCTAAATTTCATTTGATTCCAGTCAATGGAAATTTCATTTTACAATATTTTTCACAATTATCACAAACCTGTGTGTGTGTGACACAACATATCAATACATATAAGCAGTTAACATAAAAAAGCTACAATATTTATTACACAATTTTCACATTCTTTATAGAAACAATCAAATTATATTACAAAACCATCTTAACATTCATTGTATGCAAACTCACACGTACACGTTCAAGTATTTCACGTTCAGTCCCCTCAAAATAGAAAAGAAATATATATATATATACATACATACATAAATACATAAATACACATGCTCATTTAGTTAATTTGCATAAAGTAATTATTAACATTTTTAGATTTGTATTTATTTAATTTTTTTGAAGTACATGCTTTATAAACTCTATATTTTAATTTTTTATTGATTTTAGATAGTTTTAAATTTTTATTTGTGAGAAATATGTCCCATTTTCTTGAATTGTTTTTCATTCCTCATATTTTGTGAATATTTATATTTTGTATATTATATTTTGCTTTAATTAGTATTTCACTAAGTATGGTAATTTAAGTTTAACAATTTTTTATCATTATTAGAAACAGTAAAAAATATTCATAATTTGTTCTGTTTTCTATTATGTAGTGATTAATGTTATAAACTGTTTTAATATATTAAATAATTTGTTTTATTTATAGTAAAATAGTTGTTTCTAACATATTTTTATGTATGTTTTGTTGTGTCTTAATTTTCCCATTAATGCAAATTATGCATTAAAAGTTATGTAATCTTTATTTATTACTTAGCACAAATTTTAATTGGTCGTGTCTTGGAAATCCATTTGACCATCATAATGTTATGCCATGTGCCCCAGATAAAGTGCCTGAATATTCAATTAATCAGGTAGTTTGCCAAGCAATTGTTTTTTCTGTTTATAATATCATATTGTAAATCAAAGAAATGCATTTAAAAACTGTGAATTATTTCATTACATTATTATGTGAGTGTTTTTCTATTCCATTAAAATACTTGCTATTTAGTTTTTGTCATCCATCTATATTTCGTTTTATGAATTGATGATTACTAAGTTATATATTTTTTTATAGTTTTATTCATACTACAAATTGCAATATTCAAATCATTTGAAAGTGAGGATTTCATCAGAATTATCCTCAGAGAAATTTCATTATAAACATCATATTAAAATGATTAAACAGTTTTTTATTATATTTTTTTAATATTGTATTACAAAAACATTTTTTAATTCTATTTTTCCATTAGAATTGATTAGTTCTTGTTTATCAGCTGTTCTACAATGTTTGAAAATGTTGAGAATAACTAAAATCTATAATATTTGTATAAATATATCTTTTATAATTTTCTAGTTTGTAAATAATTCATATTTCAAAAAACCTATGAATATTTAATCAGTTTAGATATCAATAATTTAAATTTCATTAGACATTTTTATTATCATATACAAAGGTGGCATAAAAATTACCTTGCAAATTTACTATATTTCTAAATTGCTTCTCTTTAAGCATTAAAAACAAAAGAGATTTTTGGAAGATTAATTTTCAAAACTTGATTTTATGATAAACTATTATTTTAAGAATGCAACTATCATAACAATTACCATTTCATCTAAAAAGAAAATTTTACTATTGATTTATATTGCACCAGCTATTTACTTGACATTTCTCTGGTTAGATATTTTCCCTGTATATTATCAGACAGGAGAATGCAATGTGATAGGAGAGCAAATATAATATAAAATTGACTTGCCTCATAGAGTAGTAATTACTCTTGTATGATTTGGTATACCCCTCTTACTGATTCCAAATATAGTCCTTTTCTAAGAACTATTTATTGAGGATAGGAGATACTTGACCTATCTAGTTTCCCAGAAGACTCTCCTACCTTATTGACCCTACAGTACTTGCCTTTCAACTTTTTCTTCTTTTCATAATAGTTGACCAGTTATCCATTGATTGATTGACTCAGCATTGTGTGACTACAGAATGTCAAACATTTCTATTTTTAACAAACATTCTGGTAAAAATGAACACATGAGATTTTTCCAAGATTACAATTATTTCCATGCTTTTTGCTTTTGGATAATTTTATTAAATTAAAAAAAAAAAAAAAAAAAAAGGTAAAAGAAGGTATAAAGCAATCAAGAGGTAATCTTAATCTTAGATGTAAAACACTGATATTAAGAATTGTAGTTTGCCAAATTGTTAAAAAAATTGTGAATAACGATTTATAAATAAAACAAAGTAAAAGTAAAATTGAGACTATGATATAAATAAGCTTTATATAATAGAATATTTGAAACAAGCAAAATAAAATATTAAAAAAGAACATGATTGCAAAAATTTCACAAATAAAATATTTGAAACAATTAACTCAAATTTACACAATTCATGGAATTTCAGAAATCTATGATATTTTTTAATTTTTGTAATTTTTTAAAATTTTGGCTGATTGGTTTCAATAAAAAAATTTTGAATTTGTAGATAATTTTTTTTTTATAAGTGAAGAACTATTTTGCATAATGATTTAAAAAAAGTTAATGAGTCACGATTTTTACTAAATATTATTTGGAATATTTACATTGTGCTTTTTTATATTAGGAGCATGATTCATATAGAGCTTTTTCGCTCACAAAACTTGAATATTTCTTATTCATATGAAACAAAAAAATTCAAATTCAAATTCTGCAGATGATGATGTGTGCCAACAATGCTTTTGTATAGTAGTACTCTAAGATGGATTGAAAATTTAAAAGTAAGTGTTAATTTTATTTTTAGAATCACTGAACTAATTAGAATTTTCTTCAATGTGTTAGAATTTTAAATAAGCTTTTAAAGGATTCAGTTTTTAAATCCATAAAGTTTCTCAATTTAGTATTTTTGGACTGAATTTAAACTCAAGCATTTAATAATTAGAAATTTGTACGATTTATGTAATTGTTCTTTTCATTTTTATATACTTATTTTGAATTGTATTCGTTATTCAGTTTATATAGCATTTCTTTTTTTTTTTTTTTCCTTTAGATGATTCTTTTTCTGGAGTTACTCGCTTAACAAGACGAGGCGTTTTGTTTTCTAATACTAAACCTCGTAAACCTCAGTTGAGTCGACATTACAATAGACTTTGCATCTCACTAAATTTACATAAATTTAAAATTATTTATTGGATGTCTTTTGCTAAACAAAGAGGATTAGAGCTTGTTGGTGGACGCTTGTTTCTTAGTACAGAACATACTCTTAGTCTTGCAAATGTAAATGATGGTCTCAAACATAGGTGAAATAAGTTTTGTATTTTATTTAATTATTAAAGCTTTTTTAAAAGTTTTACATGTTCTTATGTCATAATCGATTGCTGCAATGCATCTTCATTAATCTAATTTCATAATTTTTAATAAATATTGTTTGTATGTAGACAAATGTCATAAGAGTAATAAATGTAGAAGCTAAAAAGTTAAGAAATATTTTTAATTTAAAAAACGTAAAAAAATTTTATACGAATAATAAATGGAGAAGGTTGAGAATTAAAGATATTAATTGTTCTATTTTAGTTTTTTTTAATTGTTGCCTTTTATAAATATTTACGATTAAAAAGAATTTGGTTTTTAATTTTTTTTCAAATTCAATTCATTTTATTGATCATGATATCATCATTAGATGTACATAGGACAAAAAGCATGCAAAAGGAAAGAACTTATTAAAAGCATAATTAATCTGTAAATAAGACTTTAAAATAACATTTGCTTTACAAAAATTTTAAAGTACTTTTAAATCAATCCCATCAAAATAGAGGTATATAAAGAAAAAAAAATAGAACAATTGATTTGTGATTCTCTTAATATTAAAATTTATTATTATTGTAATTATTAACTTTAAGTTTATCTTTTCATTATCCTTTTTTTATTGATGTAATTTTTTGCTGTGCAACATAGTTCTCATATTACAACAATTACTTGTATATTTACTGCTTTTAGACCAAGGGCAAACTGGAATATTGGCTATCTGAATACTGAATTATCTGACAGTGAAATATGGTTGTATAATTGTATGGATGAAGAAAATGAAAATGTAAATATATGAGCAAAATTCACTTTTTTATCTTTTCTATAAAGTATATAAATTAATTATTTTTCTTTTCAATCTCTCTTAATAGCCTACTCAGTCTTTTAGCGAGTATGTTGAACGAAGCTACTTCTTAAGTGTAAATAGGTTAGTTTCCTCATTTTTATATTCTAATAATGCAAGGTTTTTCTATGCATATGAGTAAGTAGGTGGTGTATTGTTTTGGTTAGTTGAGAATAAAATGGGATAAGTAATTGCAGTTATAAGAAAAATATTTTTCTATATATGAGAACATAATTTTAAATTTTCTATGCATGTATTTTGGTGTTATATTATTAAAATTTATTTTTGCAATTTTTATTTTATTCACAAGAAAATTGTGATGACGCTTGACTATGATTAAGAAAATTGATTTTTTAATAAATAATATTTTATTGTTTTTATTTTGCAAACCGTGATTTTTCTATCATTCTGTGTAATTTATAAATGAATAAAATTGATATTTTACTCATAGGGAATTATTAAATGAAATCATTCTAGTCCAGTGTTTTAAATATTTAAAATTTGTTGTAGAATATATATCAATGTTGAAAGTAAGTTACTATTTCATACATAAAATATATCTTGCATAAATTGAATTAAGATTTTTTGTTTAGTACAATATGTATTATAACATTATTAATGATATTTTTCAGGATAAAATAAATACTTTGTAATTAACTAAAAATATTATAAATTCTGTAATGTAATCTTATAAACTACACTTCCATACAAAACATAAGCAATGATGTCAATTTTACGCAGGCAGCCATGCAGTTGTGTGTGTCTATTTTGGTTATTTGAGAACAAAAGGAGATAGCTAGTTGCAGTTATGAGTGTTCTTCCACAAAGTTTTCCAGACCGCAGGCATAGCCGTAAGATAAATTGTTGGTAGTTGGAAAAGGAAAACATTGCCACTGATATAATGCTCCTGTAAGTGAAAGGAGATCAAACCAGTCAACATCTAACAATACTCAGCAGTTGATTACAACAAGGTAGCAACATTTGTCGCACTCTATTATCTCTAAGCTCCTTCATAAAGATGGCTATTGTCAACCATCCTGGGAATGCTATGTCCGTTAAGAGTTGCCCTTTTTGGGTGGCACTGTTTTAGACTGGAGTGAGAAACACAAAAACTCAGTCATTGTGTAAGTTTTGCACACCAATTTTTTCTATCTACACTTTTTCAATAATTTAAGCCCTTCATCATTCATAAGTTTTTTTTTTCTAAGATATAAATCAGTGTAGTTTGCAATATTTGAAAAAAAAAAAAAAATATTCGCTCTTCTTTTTTCTTATAAATTTGAATGTTTTGTAAATTTATTTTTAAATTTTCAGAGTTTCTTATGGAAGGGAAGAAATTGTAAAGGATATCATTTCAGAAGAGGTAAAATTGCATACATTATTTATGACTAATAGCTATGTTAACTTTCACATTTTTAGTTTTATACAAATTTAAAGTTTTGGTTGCATTAATAATTTTTAGGAAGACACACCTACACACCGTTTGGTTGTACATGGCTTAAAAGGAGCATGGACAAGACATAACAGATTAGTGATTTTCAGTCTGTTTGATAGCTATCAAAAAACAGTACTTTTAAAGAAAAATTTGTCTACTGAAGCACTCCGCTGCTTTAAAGTTGAATTGAAACACTCCCTCAGGTATTAAATCTTTATTTTTAAATTTGAATAACTTCCTTTTAAATTTAATGTTATTTTAAGTGTATAGTTTTAACATCTTCAAACTATATTAAATCATATTTATATTTAATTTGAAATTAACCATGGTATTTTTTTAAAATAAATATTATAACTAGTTGCATGCTTTTTTAATTATGATTGTATATTTTATATTAAATGCTATTACACACATTCACATGGTGTTATGTATTTAAATACTTAAAAAATGGTTTTTAATATTTTTATATACTTAAAGATGTTAAAATCCTAACTGAACGTTAAAAAATATGATTTTCAGGTGTATTAAACAAATTGTATTTATATAAAGTATTTAAATAAAAAGGTAAAAAATAATATGAAAAAAGAGACTCAAAATTGAATTTGATAGAATAATTTCTTTTGTAATATAGACATAGCTATTATATTTCATGTATTCTTAGATGACAATTATGTTTCTAAAACAAATTTGTAATAAAGATCGATTCAAAAGAATTTTACAAGTAAATTATGGGTTAAAATATCCACAATTTAAAAGCATGAAATAATAACATTATCTTCATGTATATTGTTATTTCAATATTGCAAGGAATTATATATATATATATATTTATTTTGTGATTTATTAATATTTTATTATATAAATTTAGAAAATTTCCAACTAAATTTTTCAAGCTTTTCTAAATTAAAATTACAATTTTGAAACATTTTTTGTAATATTAAGTATTTTTTTGAAGTATAATATCATTTTTTCTTTATTTATGTAGTACTTGATACATATTTGCATCTAATTTTTATATTTGATTTAATGTTTAGAAAGTACGCTCACAAACGAATACATCCATAAATTCAACTTCAGCTGGTCCAAGTCCTATAAGTAATCTTCAATCTAGTCATGTTGCTTCTATGCTTCAAAAGTTGGTTGCAGAATCAGAAGCCAATCCTATGGTTTTTACAGAAGAAGTAAGCATTTATTTTTTAAATTGCAATACTAGACAGCAATAAATATTTTTATTTACATTTATTAATAAAAATAATTTTCTATTTTCAGATTGAAGGAACTACACGAGAACAGCAATTGCATGGTATTTCAGCTTGTCAAACTGATGATGTGCTTCAAAAGAAATGGCTAAGTAATGATTTTGAATTGTTTCAAAACAATTTTGATATTTACAATATTTTCCTTTTTGGGAAAAATAATTTATTATTCTGTTAGGATAAGAAAAAATGTTATAACTATTTGTTCTGGATTTTTATTAAATTTTTATTTCAACTACTTAGACAACATATACAATACATTTTTTTCTCTCTGAAAATAGATGTAAAAATTAGTTTAAAAAATTTAATTTCTAAAACATACTACAATTTAGCTTGTTTTATGCCTTTTAAAGTTTAGTTCATTTAAAAGAATAGGGTCCTTAAAAATATTCTGTAATTATAATGGGAATAATATATTTTCATGGAAAATTAAATTTTAATTTAAAAAATTCAAATATTTCTTAATTCACCTCTGAAAAGGGAGTTTTATTAGGTTAAATATGTATTTATGATATATTTTTTTAAAAAAATGGTAATTATTCCAAGCAATTGTTCTTGTATTATGCCTGGTTGTTTTCTTTTAATATAGGTATTGAATGAATTAAAAGTAATACATTTATTATTTTTTTAGCTTTTAATTTAATAAATTTATTCCTTTAGCTTTTTAATTTCATTTACAAAAATATGTGTAAATGTTTTTGGAATAATATTATGGCACCAAAATGTCTAACAAAGACTTATTTAAAATCTCAATATTTTCTACATCTGATATGTTATTCATTTTTTTGATTTATACTATAAATATTTACATCTATGTAGCTACATTTAAAAATTGTTAAAAAACATTCTAAATATTTTATAGTTGAATTAGTCAACAGTCAAGAGTGATGCTCAGAGGGCTGTGAAACTGCAGGCTATGTCATTGTTAGTGCAGCTAAAGCTAAACTTTTCAGAGATTGCATTCACCTGTCTGGAAGGATCGCTCTCTTGTATCAAAAACTACATGGGTTGGCTCATTTGAGTGTATGCAGGTAAAATGAAAATTTTTCTTCTATTATTTACTTCCTTTTTACATTTTCATCTTTAGTTACACTTATAAAAAAAAAAAAAAAACTTTTGCATTATATAAATAAAATAATTAGAATGGATTTCATGTAATTAAAATTATATATATATCAGGGGTGGAAACTCTGCCAAAAATGAGATATTTTCTTTTATTTTGATTTAGTAACCAGACAAATAACCTAATATGAAAGAACTTATCTTCTAAGATCATTATTAGAGGAGGTAAGAATTAACTAATGTTATAAGAGTTCTGTTTTTATGACGTTTTTGTTGGCGATAAGATTTATTAGTTATGTCAACAACATTTATCTTGAGCGAAAATTCTATTCTTGCGCCATCTATTGTTCTTTATAGAAAAACTACTAAATGTTTCTTCAATAACAGTTTCAAATAAATGTATTAAATTGAAATTGAATCATAAATTTTGTTATCATAGGCCCCAGAGCGTCGATTTGTGACTCCCAAACTACATTGCGAATATCTACCGAAATAATCGTTAGGATACCTTTAACGGGGTCACTTAGG
>BPLR01010404.1:0-63726 GCA_021605095.1 Caerostris extrusa | reverse complement strand
TTTTTGCGGGGATATTTAAAAAAAGAATTAAACAAGAAGAAAATTTTCAGCCCCTGAGAAAGCTTATAAAAGCTATTTCAGAATCTGTAAAAAATGATGCTGAGTGCATTGAAATCATGGAAAACCGATGTAACTAAATCTATTATTCAAAATTGTAAAATTGAGGAAAACTGCTAATTTTCAAATAAAAATATTTAGGAATCACTTTTCATAAATTAGTAACTTTTAGTACTAAATAATATTAATGTATGAAAACTGATACTTTTAACTTTTTAATTTTTTTCTTTATACTTTTAACTTTTTAATTTTCTTCTTGATAGTTTTTACTTTCTGATATTCTTTATAGTTCTTGTTTTTGTGTGATAATATTTTGTAATATATAATTAATTATTTTTTATTTTTTCGTGTAATTGAATAAATAACATTCTGCTTTTTCCCAGGGTATTCTTAATATTTACAAAAAATAAACAAAAAAAAAAAAATATATAAACAAATTACCTTAGGAAAAACATAAAAAACATTACAAAAGAATTCTAATTTTTAAATTAATTTATGTTTCATTGGTTTGAAAGCTGTTTGCTTAACTATTTTCATTATAAATTTGTTAATATTTGAGTGGGCAATATTAAACATTAGTTTTAATTGTTTTTCAGAATTTTTTTTTCGTTAAAATTAAAAATATACATAATTTTATGCCATTATAGAATTAATTAAATATATATGTTCCTTTTTTATGTTTGATTTATATCTATATTATGACCTTAATTATTTATAAAAAAAGAAAAGGTACTCTTTTTTGAAATAAGAAAACTTCAATTCGTATTTGCACTGAAATTTATTCATTAGCAAAAAATAATCATTCATAACATGACTAATATGAGAGTCTATTTTATCTAAGAAGCTTAATTAAAATTGTGATAAAAGCTATTTTATTTGCATGTTTGATATATATATTAATTACAAATATAAATATATTTAAAAAAATAATTATAAATTTTTGAAATTATTTGAAGATTACTGATTATAAAATCGGCTAAAAATGCTTCGGTTATTACTTTGACTGATGCAAGTATTTTTACTTTGCTTTCTTTATTTTAAGAACATTTCATTTAGAAAGACCTTTCACAAATCTAGCCTTAATCAATAAATAAATTACATTTTATTTGGGTTTTTAGTTTTTTTTTTCAATGCGGGTCATCACCAAATCCACGCAGCTGAAAAATAACACCTGTACTTTAAACAGTTTAATGAGATTCTTGAATATTCCATTACATTTTTTTCCCCATATAAGTATTGAAGAATAAGTATCTAAAAAATATTTGTTTTCAATTAGAGGTACTTCAGTACTATCCCATCTCACTAACATAATTAAGAGGATTCTTAGAATCAATATAATTTAAATTAAATTTCCATTTTATTTTACAGTGATTAAAATAATTTCTGGAAATATGACGTACTATTGCCAGACTTTTTATTGGAAAAATCTCTACTAACGACTTGTAATGTCAAACAATATTGATTAACAAATTTTAAAAAAAATGGGAAAGTGGGTCAAAATTAGCTATTGAAATAAAGTTTGTGTCTAGTTCAACTAATTTTATTCGCTCGTAGAAAAGAATTAATCAGAATAATAATAAGAATAACTATCAGTTATAATAGGTTCAAACATGGGTAGAATGTTCCAAATTTTTTTGATATTTCGAAATTCATCCCTTCTTAATTATAGTGTTGTTTAAAATAATAGACAGCTGGATATTTGGCTGACTGCGTGAGTTTTATCAAAACTTTTTACATGTCTAACGTGATTTTGGATCAGTTATATTTGATCAATACTAATGGAGAACAATTTTCCTTTTCTGTTCTTACCATTAAACTAGAAGATATTCAAAAGGTTACCCAAGATTATTTTTAAATTATTTCTTTGAGACATACTCGAAACACTGAAATGGATACTAACATAGCATTTTGATGACAACCATCCTGGATCGTATCCTGGCTCTGTGACCGTCACTCCTCTCTTCCCCAGCTGTATCTATCCTGTACAGGTTCCGTGCTCTGTACAGGGTGAGGGAGATCCTGAAGTACAGCACTGTGATGAGGGTCATGGGCACCACGAAGAACAGGAATGTGGAACACAGCATCCAGGGTCTCCCATTTTCTATTCGGATCGTTGAAGGGAAAGCCACACCAGGCAGATTCCATTACCTTTTCACCATCCTCTAACTAAAAGAAAAAAGAAAGACCGTAATTAAAGGATGATTACAACAAATAACAAAATATTTGAATTTAGCTTCTTAAAAACTGTAATTTTTCAAGAAATGTAATGGAGTAAACACTGATTGGGTAAAAAAATCCGTAATTGGCTGATAAATTAACAAAAACATCTATTGAATTATCTCTTAAGCAAAACATTCTTTAAAAAAATTGTTCATTTCGAGATTTAATGATTGATAAAATGAAAATAAACTTCTTTTAAATTTCGAATAATTTTATTTTCCATATTTGAAGCCGGCAAAAAATATCAATAACAACATATCTTGCTGTCGTGTACTTCGAAGTTAGTTCTTGTTTCCACAGTTAAAGAAATATGAACAAATACATGGATAGGCTTTGCCTCTTTTGAGTGATACGTAATATGGTCATGTGATGGAACCTGGTAAAGACTTATCAGGGACGAACAAGCTGACCTCAAAAAATGGCATTAGAAAAGAACGTGTTATAGCATATGAAAGATATTCCAGAAAAAAAAATCATCTATGAAATTTCTAATGCAATTTATATATAGGATATTATAAATAAAGTCATTTTAATAACACACATAACCCCAAGCCAATATAATATAATTTCCTATATATATATTATATAATATATATATCATATATTATCATATATCATCATATGCAATATACCATATACTTACTCTTTTACATATTAAATTATAATCATTTTATGCGCTTAAATGGTGTATTAATAAAATTCAAACAAAGTTAGACGCTTAACTTTAAAAGAGCGAATGCTAAAAATGCTCAATGGTGAATATGATATTGAATATAGGAACAATAATATACTTATAGATTCAGAATACAATGCTATATATATATATATACATACAGCCTATTATAAAAAAAAAAAACTCTCTATATATGAGCCGCAAGCTATCATACCATTCACAGAAACTGAATACAATTTTTTGGGTTAAGGAATTTTGAGTTATGAGCTCTAGAATGATATTAAACCAACAGTTATACTCTAACAGCTACGGTTACAATGTAAAAATTTAGAAAATTTCAAATGGCAACACCTACATTTCTTATCGGAATGTGGTCTTCACAGCAAAAAAACCATCAATAGCTTTGGAACCGTGTCAGCACAAAAATTGTCTGCGCTAGACAGACTAAGAAGAAAAGAAAAAAAACAACTGCGGTGCTCAGCAAATCCCATGAAACTCCCTCGGAAATGAGAAGAAGGGACAAGGTATGTGAATTTCCTGGTTCTGCTTAAAACACCAATATCATTGATAAATGGAAAGAAAATTCACTCTGAAATACACTCATGTCCATAAATTAAGGATAATGAAGTTCAGGCAAAGAAAGAGACAGAAGCAAAACAAATTTGACTTATTTGTAAAGTCTATTTATTAAACAAAGGTAAAGAGCAAAAAAGATGCTATACGTTTGACATAATTAATAAAAATTGCGATTTTTACTCCCTGGAGCAAATTTTCAAAAAAAAACCTACTTACAAAAAACAGTATAACTTGGTTAGTATGATGGTTAATATGGAGTATGTCTCCCGGACGATGCAATACAGGCCTTACAACGCCTAGGCAAGTATCAAATTATCAATCTGATTTTGGGGGAATATTACACCACTCATCAAGCAATGCCCTCCGAAGTTCGGGGGTTGACGGGCTGCAATTCGTCGGACAAGTATATCCCACACATGCTCTATTGATTCAAGTCCGGTGAGTATGCTGGCCAATCCATATGGGTGATATCCTCCAAGTGAAGGCATTCGTCTACAATGTTTGCACGGTGAGGACGGGAGTTGTCATCCATGAACAGAAATTCAGCACCCATGGCGCCCCAAAAGAAACGTAAATGTTATTCCAGAATGGCATCCCGATAGATGTGGCCTGTCATCGTTACACTCTGAACATGCAGGTCAGTTCTGGAACCAAGAATAAAACGAGCCATCCTGCACCACCGTAACGGTGTCGTTCAATGGTGTTCTCTTGGTGGTAACGGGTACCTGGCGCTCTCCATATGAAAGTCCGGCGAGAATCAGCCTGCAAACTAAACCTGGACTCGTCGGAAACATCACACCCAGACCCCTGTTGCGGTGTCCACAATGCATGCTTTCTAAGGTTAATCGCAGGCGAAAGTGAGTTGCAGTAAGTGGAACACATCTGACAGGCCTACGAGCATATAGACCAATGTGCCCTAAGCGTCTGTACGGTCTGCCTTGAAACTGTCGTACCGGTAGCTGAAGAGAGCTGACGAGACAGGTCTGATGCTGTGCTTCGTCTGTTCTTTTGGCAGTAACTGCTAAATACCGGTCCTCATTCAGCGTTGTAACTCGGGGGCGACCTGTGCTGTAACATCTACATTACCATCATCTTGGAATCGTTGCCAAAGCCTGGAGATGACACTCTGGGGCGATTCCAAGTTCCTCGGATACTTCCAGCTGGGTACGTCCACATTCCAGTCGTCCGATAATTCTACCACGTAAAAATCATCCAAATGCTTCCTTTGTGCCATAACTATGCGGTTATTGCACTAAAAGGCTTTTAAAGCGCGAACAATTTTACTTCTTTGCCAATTCCTATATACCGCTCTTTTACACTCTCGTCATTGTGACGTACTATCCTGTTGCCATCTGGTGGTTTCCTGTATTTGCATATTCTTCTTTCAAGATGTGTGTGATAATTCTACAGGTGAAATTTTTAAAACAGAGTTCAATTTCTGTGTGATTCTGTGGACATGAGTGTACATGCTGCGTTTCTTAAGAGAGATAGAGAGCATTAGATTTTAACTGTTGCTTTTCATATGATAATTGAATAACTCAAATTCTAAAACAAAATTTTTTAAGTTTCTGTGAATGATATGACAGCTAGCCGCTCATATATATAAGAAATTTTTCTGTAATAACCCGGTACATATAATATAATATAATATTTTGCATATATATATATTTATATATGCATATTTCAACCTGTGTCGTTTCGAGGTTGCGATTTAACCATTAATTGATTAAATATTTTTACGGTAAATAATAATAATAAATTTCATATTCAATTGATGTATAATAATGCTTAACGATCCTCCTGTTTAAAAGAAGTAAGTATTTAGCCATTTTTGTTAAAAAAATTCTGGTAAGAAAGAAAAATCTAATAGAAGTAAATTGCCTTTTAAAGTTAAAAGAGGATTCTTATGATCGATTTTTAAATTGTTCGACTTATCGCATGACTCCAGATAGGCTCATGTCCATAAAATTCTTGATGGAATTTGTTTCCATTAGCATATTTTACTTTAAGGGCCGTTTAAAGGAAAGGAAGTTCGTTAACGCTATCGCTGAATAATCCATAAAAGCAGCTTAAATAAAAATAAACTTTTAGAAGAAAGTAATTTATTTTCAATTTTTCAATTTGAGTAAAGAATTGATTGATGTATATTGATTTCCGTTTTGCGATAAAAATGATAGAAGACAATTATCATTTTCCTAATAATTCCTGATTCCAATAAGTGAAAGAAAGGAAATAAATTTATTGTTTTACGATTGATGTGAAATATTATTTTTACTTTACAACTGAGATCTTGTTAAGCTTTATTTCTTTTTATAATTAAATAAGAGCAATTTATATATTCAGTGACCTTTTTAAATACTTGAAAGAAAATAATTATAAAACTTATAGTACAAATTAAAAAAATTCATAAAAGTAAACATACATTAAAAAAATATTTTCACAATACATACTTCATTATACGTTAGATCACTCACAATATTTTCCAGTATTCTGATATGAAATGTTATATAAATATGTCTATTTTCTTTAGTTAATAAATTGTTTTATAATTTTTTTTTACTTTTGAAACTTTTATTACATCTGGCTTTTTATGTTGGAGGTAATTGTGCTGTATTGCGATTATAATAAGCTATAATAAGCTGGAAATCATGGGAAAAAGCTTGGTGAGGTGCTTGGCCAAGTTGGCTGGATCTTTAGATGAATCTAAAACCAGCCCTGCATGAATTAATATCTCAAAACCTCAAAATCATTCAATATTAAAAATAAACAGTTGAGAGTGAGTTGAGATGCTACTTTGGTACTATAAATTTAGTCATCTATCACTGTATTTTATGAGAAAATGATCTGCAAATCGTGTTTTATTTGATTCCCTTGCATGCTCAAGTTATTTACAGATTACACTACTTCCAAATTAGTATAGAGTTTATAAAATTTTGTTGAAAGTTGAGTTGTAGAATTTTGATTTTGTTGTTTGTTTTGATTTGAAAGGAAATTGTATTATTTAAGGTTCAATATACAAATAAATAAAACGAGCTGTGAATCATCTTGTTTTATATATTGTTCAATTAAGCTTTACAAAGCATTCCATTAAAATTCTAAAACAATTGTTTGCAAAATCAGATGTCAATATAATTTTTGATTGCATGACAAAATTATAGGAGAGTTTAAAACCTAATTATTAAATATTTCACTTCATCTAAAAGTAGGAAATCACTTTGTATTTTAATAGAATACATGCATCGTTATGCATTTATACTTTGATAATAAGAAAACAATTTTGGGATAATACTTTAAATGATCTTCTTTAAGACATTTTAAGAGTAAACGCCAGACTTTCTACCATTCTATTCATACAAGGTCATTTTAAAAACAAGTTATAAAGAGCTAAAGGGATTGAAATATTATATTAAAAATGGATTAGTGGACAATTTTCTTGTTTTTTATTGAATTAAAAAAGATCATGGATAATTGTTTTGCAAAGCGTCCTTAATAATCTTTTAAAAATATTCTCTTAGATCTTTTTCAAAGTGAGCTTACAATAAAGCTTAAAACGATTAAATATAGTTCTGTAGATAAAATATTTTGAATATTATTTATCTATCGTATTTAGAATAGAAGAAAAAATCATTTAATATATATATATATATATATATAATGTGGTGTTATTTATTTCATTTCATGTTTCTAATTCGTTTTGCCAAAATCTATCTGATTATGTTTGAATTTCACCGTTGTACAGCACTATTAAGGGTTGTGGTTATCAACAGATTTTGCATAGTGCATACATAAAATGAATATTTGTTTCAATGTATGAATGTAAGGCATTCCAATGTAACTTAGATCTATAACATTAAGAGTTCCAATTTTTTTCTCTTATTTATATACTTTAACTAAAAAATAAAAATAAAAATATTTTACATATTTTTTTTTAATAAGCAAAAACCATTTTCTGCCATCGGGCACCATCTGGTGGCTACAATTAGTAATTTTCTTTAATTTAAAGTAAATTGTTAAAAACTAATTAAATTAAAGTTTCTCAAATTAAAATGAATAGTTTTAGATTAATTAGTAATTTTCGAAGTTAATGCTATAGTAATATTTTTGTTTCGTTGAAACATTCTGCCATAACAGATTATTTATTTTACTTCCTATATTTTTATTTCATAAATATTTATTCACAATAATTTTTTTTACAACTTGCGAAACCAAAATTGTTATTTTGCATCTATGAATGAAATTCCTTCTTGATTCCATTGCACTTTGTACTTTTTTTTTTCAATTCCTTCTATTAGCTCCCACTCTCTCTATATATATCTTGTTCAAATTTTCAATCGTTAATAAAATACTTTTTATTTATCTATTCAAGTTCAAATACATTTTTTGAACTTGTAGAGGATGGCACTGGATGTTAATACAGTTTTTTTTCAAATATTAATTCAGTAATTAGATTTAATTAATTAATTTTAGTTTTTTTAGATTTAAGCTGCATGTTTCTACCAATAGATGGCGCCCGATAAACTTAAAAAATGAATAAAAATTATTTATAAAGGACTTTCTGCAATATAGTGAAAAAAAATGTAGGAATTGACTTATTTTTTTATATTACTTGTTTCTTAATAAAATCTACCAAAACTAACGTCGAAATACCTGAAGTTCCGAAAAATTCTCATGAATTATTTTTCCTTAGAATGGTTGGTAAAAATTAAATTTAGTAGGAAATACGAAAAATAAAGTACGTTATAAATTCAAGATGGTTATATTCATGAATATTTTAATTTCATTTATGGAAATTAAAAAAAAAAAAATCGAATGGCAGAAGGCAGTTTGAATGGCAGTTTGATTTCGGCAGTTAATCAACGGGTCACAGAGTAGTTAATTTGAAAAGAAGATGATGATGATGATTTGCCAGGTTGACGGAGAGCCTTGGTTAGTGACCTCTATCTCCTACTTTTGTAACTGAGAGAAATTTCTTAAGCTTTAAGCCCATAGATTAGATAGAAAATGAGTAATATTTTATATATATAAAATTTATTTTATATTATTATCATTAAAATTTTAAGTAAGGAATAAAAGTTTAAAAGAAAAATGAGAGGTAATAAAAATTAATTGAAGAAGAAATCAAAACAGAAGAATAATTTAAAAAGAGGAAATAGTTGATGTTGAATACCGCGGGGTCAGTAAAATAGGAGTGTCTTTTTTTTTAGATTATTAGCTAGCCCAGGTATTCCCTCTTCCTCAATAAGTAATTCTTAGATTGTAGGTATGTGGGGTCACTGACGTAGGGGTCTTTCTTTCCAGCTTTACAAAGCGGGGTGTAGTTTCGTTCTACAATATCTACTACTATATAACAAACTATTGCAGATTGGAGAAGGTAAAATAACAATAGCAGTCTTCTGGAAAAATAAAAGTGTCATCCTATTTTATAAAAATCTGGTGTTGACAGTTCCAACTAATTGATGCGGTCTATCTGGCTATTTGCCATAACCATCCCAATTTAAACTGGTTTGTAAGAGAGGACTATTCTTGCTGCTAAAAATGTAGACGAGCTCGAAATAACGAAACAAATGTTTGTCGTTTTTCCAGGCATAGTCACTGAATACAAATCCTTCGATACCGTAGTAGGTGTCGATGAGTTCGGCCATTGCCCATCAGTCCTTAAACTGACTTATCCGATATCTTTTACTGCTGAACCTCAACCCGCCAATACTTTGCAATGACGCAAATTTATGTAGAAATAGGATGTTGTACAATGCGATCGAAACGTCTATTTTAACAAGAATAGGAAAGGATGAAATGGGTTTTATCCAGTGGATACTACTCATTCTCATGAATTTACCTTTTAATATTTAAGAGATTGCAATTTCTACTAGTCTTGCGATCATAATCACGAGAGCAACTAGTTACAGGGGTAGTCTGCTTAGTACTGCTGAATTGATTTGAGTTTGCCATGTTACCTCGTGAGCAGCTTTTATGTTACTTGCTCAAAGGCGGTTTCACTCAAAAATTAATTTATTTTTGCCCATGTTGGCGAAATTAAACATTTTGTTCATGCTGTTTTTTGAGTTAAATTAATATGTTAATGAATTTGAAAAAGTTTTATTTTATGATTTCTATACTTTTTAGATATTTTTAAGTTCCAGCCAATGTAATTACTTCACCGTTACACTAAATTTATTCTTATAATATTCATTCTCTATTCTGACAAAAATGACATTCTCCATTCTGCATTCTGACTCCATTCCGGAAAAAAAATACATACCCGGGCAATGCCGGATAAACAGTTAGTAGTACATAAAAATGGATAAATGAAATTATTTCTAAACTATTTGTAATCTTAGTTCTAAACTGTTTGTAAAATGAAGGATGAGAAAAGCAGAAATTAAACTTACTTAATTATTTCCTGTATCTCCAAATTTCTAACAATTGCGTACTAATTTAAGTAGAGAAAGTTTAATTGTTTGATAAAGGAAAAAGTTTATAATGGAAATGATTATTAACATTTTAAAATGTTAATTTTAAAATCATATTTTAAGTCTATATAATCTCTGTAGATACAGTTACCTAAAACAGTTTATTTTTCTGATAATTTCCTGAGGATTATGGTGTTAACATTTTAATAAAGACAAAAGAATAGGACAAGAGTGGACATACTTGGGAAAACAATGGTAATATTACTAACAGGGCATATTAATGAATATTATAGATATCATATATTCATCCTAATTTGATTGCGGGATACATATACAACATAAATGCACACTGTATGTATTATAATAAAAGGTAAATAAATTTGTATATCCCTTAAATTGAATGAGCAAGTATTTAAATATTTCGTTCTATTGTGATGGCATGAAAATAAGAAACTAAAAGTGAAATAACTTATGTTTCTCAATTTAAAAATGATTACAATAATTTAATCAGAAAAAGACGTGCATTAATTTGCAAAGACATTCATTACTCTGTTTGCCATAATTTTAAAACGAAACGTGATTGTTTGCTTTACTATAAAACGCGCAATTAATTCACAGTCATTCATTCACATTCACATTCAAGGTTGTTTTTGGCTGGCGTTTTAAAAGGCAACAGAAAAGTAAATCGAGACCGTGCTCCCAGACTAGTATAATAATGACAAAAGAACTTATTCCTAGAATCCCTTAGTAACCCTTGTCTAGTGCTTATTCCGTATAGAATAAATTGTAAAGTATTATTCTAATATATTATGTTATTAATCTATTACATAACAGATTATGTTTTCTACTTTCATTAAAATTGAAATTATCAAAAATTTATCATTAATTATTAGACTTCCAGAATATTATTGAGTTAAGAAGATGATTTAAAATTAGAACATTCAATACGCATATTAAACATCTTAGAGATGAAAAATTTTCAATCTTCAAATATTAATAACAAAATATATTTGAGCATACATACCGAAACGCAACATAAAATATTGTTTTATTTTATATCATTTTTTATTTATTAAATTTACATTTACATTTTACTATTTTTATGATTATTGTACCAATGAATCACCTCGCAAATTCGAACAAACGCAGTACTTTTAGCACATTCATTAAATATCATATATTCCATGTTTATTTGAATACCAATTTTTTTTTTAACGATATCAAACCATCTTTTTTTCCCATTTTACAAAATGACGCGTTTAATCGAAATATTGCCAATTAGAAATTTTCAGTAATTATAACTTTCTGAACGTCTGTAAACAATTAATTTTAATGAGTTCAGAACTTTGAGTGTTATATTTTTGTTATATATATTTTTTTATATATTACTGTTTTGTACTTTCTATTACTATTTTGTATTAATGCATGTTTTTATTACTACTTTTCTAAGACTATATTGCATTTCTTAGTAACAACCTAATATTTAAGAAAATAAAATAATGTCAAATATTTCTTATATGATTTTGGATATCATCCAATAAGAGTAGTAATTATTAATACTAAAAATAGAAAATTATTAATTAATTATGTTTTGGCTGTATTGCTTGCTTGAGTTAAAAAGTCTTAGTATTCAAATTTATTATATTGCGATATTTATTAATTAATAATTAATAAATCTCGCATCCTGGCATAAGTAATTTTAATTAGTTTCAATATTATGTTTTGGAAAGGAGACGCAAAGTGCAACATAATGTCTTCAAAGTATTAATTGGAAACGAATAAATTTTGAGAAGTGGATAAATATTTAGTGACATTGAAATATAAGAATAATCAGTTAAGTAATATATTTTAATTAATATATGTTAATTTAAAATATAATAATTAATTTTCGTATTTTTAATTCTTTGTAGAACCTTAATATAGTTCGGTTAAAAACAAAATTTATTTCATTATAAAAAGGCAATTAAAAACACAACATTCATAATTATTCCCTAATATTTTAAAAATAATACAAATTCTTCAGTATTAACCCATTTTTAATTAAAGATTATTTAAAAATTGCGTTTGAAGCATTTGGGATCAGTTAAGTAGATAATGTATCATTTTTAATTCTAGATAAAACGCGAAAAATACTTCATGATGGTCTACAACAAACTTCTCAAGAAATATAAAGTACCATACTTATCTTAAATGACATTATTCCGATTAGTATGAAAGTATTGTTTGGTTAGTATTGTTTCTTTCAGGTAGATGTTCTCACAAATATAAAGGAATGTAAATTATTACTAGATTTAACAAAATAGATGATTTCTCTGATGCAGATTATTGGAATATCAAATAAAAATTATTGAAGATAAATCATTGAAATTTTTGCAAAGATTTCTTATTGATTTGGTCATCCAGCATATTTTTTTCATTTTGGATTTACCATACTTCACTTCCTAGCTCTTGGATATTGACGCTCGTATTTCACTAAGCTGATTACGATTCTTCGATGCAATTTTTTAAACATATAGCTTTGACGACAATTTTTTTGAGAAAATTGCCTTTCAGTTTCAAGACAAATTGAAGAAATATCATTTCTTTTATTATGTATTATGGTGTATGTTACGTACATAGACGATTTGTGGGTTTATATCTGATAAGAAGCTTACAAGATACCGTTTTCAACTGATGCCTAACATTCCAATTAAAGTCATGCGCATAATTGGTTAAATGCATATATATCCAATTTGGCACAAATAAAGTGTGAACAACGTGGGTTCGTGAATAGTGTATTATTTTCTTAACTAGAGAGTCTGGTTTGAAACTCTGCCAGTGAAACCATTCTTCAAGCTTTCATGCATATGTTGGAGTGGGATGCAATAAATCATTAGGATGGCAAGTCCCAAATTTGACTTAAATAAAGGATACACGGTTTAAATCACCAGGTGCAAAGGGAGGGTCTGTGTAGATGTAATGCACCCTGCATAACGCCGGTGGTGCATCCTGCAGAACTATAAACTTGCTACACATTTATCTTTCTAGTGGAATTTTTTGGGTTAAAGTGTTCGGATTCGCAAGCAAAAACTGAAGTAACAAATAAATTATAAAATCCAGAGAACACACCAGAAGATGGTGTGTTTTTCTTAATTCAGTATTTATTTATATCGAAGAGTTAAAATTTCATCAATAAATTTTTCTTTTGGGTACCTGAAATGAGGTATATAATTGCTTCCGGTTTTGCATCATCTGCTGTCACTTTTGCTTTTAGCATATCTTTTGAAAAACGCAACTAGTGAAGATTTACAAAATATTTAATTCAATTTTCTTCAATTGATAGTTCTTTTGTTTCACTGTGGGAAGTTTTGATGGTGATGATAACGTGGCTCAAGTCAGTGTCATGGAAAAAGAGAGGGAGGTTGTGATTATCATTGCCTTGTGGGGTGTTAGCCATTGTCTGATGGAGTTTGGAAATTAGTGTTAATTTTAAACTAAGAATTCAGGTAGTTTGCGTTTTCCACTTTCATTTTAAAATCAATTGAGTACAGATTTATAATGATCAGCTTAAATTAAATAATATAATAATTACTTGATTAAACTTAAATTGAGCTGCTCTAGTGCAAACTTTGGAGTCCTTCACCATTGAGGTTCTGGAGGACAGATGAAAATTGAAAAACACAAGTTAAGAATTTAGAGAACAGCTTAGAGGGCAAATAACTTTCGAATACCATCAAAACAGATAAGTAAGCAAAATAATATTATTAATATTTATAGTATTTATAGTTTTTATAATATTATTAGTATAATTTATAGTATTTATAGTTTGTATAATATTATTAGTATAATTTATAGTATTTATAGTTTGCATAATATTATTGGTATAATTAATAGTTTTGGGACACATTTTATTAGATGAGCAGTAAAATATCGCATACCTCTATTTGTTGTAGAAAAACAAACCACGTATGAAATGCACTTTTTTTGATTTCTTTTATGGTGATTTTCTAATTTGAAATGATGCAAAACTTAATAAACAATTATGCTTAATTAACTTAAGAATAATTTTAAATGCTAAAAACAATAAAAATTATAATTAATGTCTTATTGTATGTATAATTTAATTTCATCAATAAGATCTTTTTAAGTTTTCATCTATTTCACAACGATGTGAAATTTTGCGATCGTTTTCAACCAGTTTTTCTAACGATAAAACATATTATGTTTTAAAAAACCTTAAATCCACCCCGAAAAATAATTAGATACTAAATAGATAAATGCTCTCAATTCATACATGAAAAAATTATGTATGAATATAAGACTTAAATGATAAATAAACATAGATATTAAAGGCGAGATATGAATTACGACAACGAATGAGAATTATAGAATGTTTATACCACCTTAAATCTTAACATCTTAAATTTATAGCAATTTTATTTCCTTTCGAGATAAGGATGAAAATGATCACAAAGAATAAATTTATTTATAGCACTTAAAAATATGTATTTAGATTAAAAAAACGTTACATTATGCTAGCTCTCTAAAAACTTTTGCGTGTGTGTGTAATATGGTGGGCCTTATTTACCACTTACCGTATATTCCTGCGTATAACTTTCACCTATACATTCTAACTGCATTTTTTTAAATTTTAGATCTATTTCCCGTATAACAACTACCCCCCTTTTTTACAAAGAAACTGAAATTTACATATGCAATCCTCTTATCTTTTGAAGTCATTTATTCGAATAATTTTTCTGGGTTTGGACAATGGTATACTTCTCGAACTACAACAATAAAGCACAAGAAAAGGAGGGGGAGACAAAATCGGTGGCATGGTACATGATTTTCCCGCGCATTTCTACAGACTTCGTTTCCTCCCCCCTTTTCTTTGACGTATGAGTTGGGCAATTTATCTCGAAACAAATCAGAGACCTTTTATGCTCGCTGTGGTATATCAATAAAGTTTATAGTAGCGCTTTCAGTAGTAAATTTGGGTCCTGCGAAACGAAGCCAGAACACGAACACGAAAGAGAAAGAACACGAAAAATATAAATAAACATAAATACTGTACAGAACACAAAAATCATCTCGCATCTATCAGAAAAAAATTAAGAAGAAAATTGAGATTCCAATATGCTAAGAATTCCAATTCAAAAAATGGAAAATTATGTTGGATATCCTTATTTCATTCTTTCCTTCCCAACTTGAAAGGAGTTACTGAATGTGTTTTTATACTTGCTGCTGAATATGCCTATTTTCTTGATTAATTACGAACTTTATGTAATATGCCTATATGAATATATTTAATTAGTTTAGGTATTCGATTGGATGTTAAATTTTACCCTTCCGTTTATTTAAATATTATTTTTTGTGACATTTATGATTAAAAATATACCGACTTATGAAACAGGGGGGTTCTAATGTATCTCTCAAATACTGCTATAAATACATGTTATAAATAGCAGTATTTGAGAGATACATTTGATACATTAGAACCCCCATTTAAAGTCAGGAAGAATGAATACTGCTGTGTTCGAACACTCTGATCTGAGATCATTTGACACAATATGATAGATACAAATATAACACAAGTCAGAATACATCAGGAGAGATTTGATACATTATGACATGCATTTTGATTCCGAAATATAGAACGAACAACCCGAGGGTTGAATCTGAGAGATTCATATTCCGGTCCGAAACCCAATAAGATAGGCCGAAGAAAGATGTCAGAAAGGAGCACGTCAAGAAGGAGCATGTAAAATCAAGATAAAGTTTTAGAATTATTATGTGGGCCTTTCTAGTTGCGAATTATTTCAGATAAAAATGTCATTTGAAAGCAACAAAATACAGAAAAGGGATATACGTATTCATAAATGCTTTTATAAACGTTTACTGATAATTCGACACGCCTAAATTAATATGCAGATAAGAGTCCTAGGATTCACAGTGAGTACACGAATCATTTTCTTATATCTTCTTCCTTCTTAATTTAATTCTTTTTCTCCCAAACTTTCCAACCCTTCTTCAAAATTTACGACTTTTCGTCCAGAGCGTTACTCGTTTTCTGAATATATCAACTGAAATGGGGAAGAATTTTTAAAAAATTTCCGCCCGTTTTATTTAAGTGCTTTGGTTGGAATATGCTTTATTATCCTCTTATCCACCAGGGTGTCCAAGTTCAGTTGATAGAAGTCAATAACAGTTTGCATACATAGTGTTGTTTTATGCTGTCGGGCTCATAAATTGCTGTCTTGTCTTGCCTTAACATGTATGTTGTCCACATAAAAGCAAGTTTATGCGTGTTATGTTCCCAAGGATCTATTTATAAGACTGAATTGAACTATAAAGAGTTTTACAATACCGTTACAGCGACCACACTAATTCTACAAGTTAAATCTGCTTGTTTGGCTGGATAAGTTAGATACGCCCACGCACAATGAGATATGGGATACTAAAATTTGTATTGAAGTCACTTTAAGTAAATGCTAAATGTATACGGAAATAAGTGAGGAATAAGTAAAGGAGGTGTTGCAACACATATATGCATATGATATGAAATAGAAATAAATTTTTAAGAAATGTATTTCGAAGAGCATAATATCGTTACAAATGATATCTATATATACTTCTGTATATAAGTTGAGAATTTTTAAAATTTTTTTCTTTTGCTAAATTACTGGGATCGGCTTATATGCTGAATCGCTACATACTTTTATATACTTTTGTACTAATCGAGCGCAAGCGATTGAAACCAAATATTGATAATTATAACATTTTTTTTTAATTTTTTAATTTATGCTTTTAAGTTTACGAAAAAAAATTATAAAATTAGTTATTCGTTTTGAGAAAATGAATAGTTTCATTTTCGATATTACTTATATTGCTGGTTTGCTACGTCGTAGCCAAAATGAAAAATATGATGTCGAAATTTGCTAACGGAAAAGTATCAAAAAAATACTCTAATAAAACAATGCTGTACATTATGTGGTTTACAGAATTTTCTCTTCATTTCCGCTTATATATTGGTTGTGAACTTTAGGATAATATTTTTGAAGACTATACACATCCTTTCCTTATACGCAGATCGGCTTATGTTCGGAAATATTTTTTTTATGCTACCATCTCAATCAGATTACACACTATCTCAATAAACGACATTGATTTTATCTTAGCATTACCTTTCTTTGTTTTACTTCTTCCTTAAGTTTCCTGAGAGTCTTTCTTATTGCAATTACCTCTTCCGCGTTCAATGCTTCCCTCGAGACATCCTTTGCTAATCTTCTGCTCTTAGATCCTCTTCGAGACGAAATCACTCACGTGTTATGTATTTGGACATCTGTGTTCTTAGCAAAAAAGAATCCTGGTACTTGTTTTTTGGCAACTTATTTTGACTTGTGTTACAGATAAATAAAAGATGCACTACTCTCTCCAGAGTATTAATTAGTGGGTGGATAAATGTTGATAAACTTCATCACTTGTAACGATTATTAGAATTATCGGTTTGTTGAAGGTTGAATTAAACTTTTCGTTCTGATGGTAAGCTTCCTAATTAACCTAATATCATTGTTGAAAGGTTATAATTTGATGCATGCAAATATTTCATTGATATTTATCAAAGGTATGTTTTAATAAAATGTAGATCTTGAATCGTAAAAACATTTTACATAATTGAGTCTAAATATTAGCGAGATACTAAGCTTGAGAACTCTGAAGGCAATGACAACAGTTAATTTTGTTGAATTCTTTTTTTTTCTCTCTTTTTTTTTATTCTGTATTTTTTTCCGTTTTTCTATTGCCTTATCATAGAGATTTTTTACCTTATCGTAGGTAAAAGAAAAATTTTAACCAACTTAAAATGAATCAATACTAGCATATTTTTAATACATTTACAGAAATATTAATTACCCTTTTCAATGTAGAAATTAATTTTGATTTAACTGCTTAATTATTTGACTAGATCAATTATAAATTTTGTAAAGATTCATGAAAGTAATGAAGCAACTATTAATGCAACATTTTCTTTCGTTCCCTTTGGTCAAAGAACCATGCATTTTCAATGCAGATAATGAACCTCCCAGTCTAATTGCAAGAAGTATGTAAATATGTGACAACGTCAATTGAAACTGGAATGTGTTTTGGGGACTTCACCATCGTTACCGTTTGCGCAGTGAAACTTTATCACATTGGAATGCGTCTATGTGTCACACTCGATTACGATGTTTGAAGTCGTACAAATGGATTAAATGACATTAAAGCAAAAGAATTAATAGCTGAAATTTTCGAATGTCAAAGAACAATGAGATGGATACAAAAAAATAAACTTAGAAGAATGTGCTCATGCTCTTTATAATTTGTAATACACAAATTGAAATTAATAAAATCTAAAAGAATATGGAATATCCCATACGTAAAAAATGACTTTTCAATTATTCATGCGATTAAAAGTAAACTGTAGATAATTTATTTTGATTCGTAATAAATTTTGTTAAATTAACATATTCATAAATATTTTTAAAAAAACAAAGAAATTAGGAAACAATTAATCTTTAGACATAAAGATGTGGATAAAATACACAACTAACGTGGAAGAAGGGCTTCACCTGGAATATATTGGCTAGGGTGTATTGTAATCAGTGTTTTCAAAAAACGAGTAGACACGATGGCTAATGTGACAACCTTTGTACACGTCTCTATTCGAGCGTTGCGCTATGTAGTAGAGAATTTTCGGATTATACTTAACATACGTAGGATTTTATTTATGCAAGGTTTCATATAACAAAAAAAAATAATAAATTACTAATATAATTTTTTACCTTGTATTGACATGAAAATAATTTCGGAATTGTATTTACATTATTGGGCCTGCTGATCGAGTGACTTGCGCTCTGTTGCTCGGTGTCACAGGGTTCGAGTGGTGTCATGGATATTTGTAATGGTTCGGAATTCACTTTAAAACGTATGTCCCGGTCTAATATGACTGTAGAGCGTTATGCGTTGGATGACAACCCTACCCCTTAAAAAAAAAAAACATCTGCTGTCACGAAATCTGCCAGTTGGCAGACGGCCTTGGTCCACCATGTGGCTGTTGCGTCAATGAAGTAGAATTTACATTAATTAAATATAAAGTGAATATTTTTCAACTTAAGAAATTTAATTGTTTATACTATTTACATAGTATTTAATATTTGTAGATCATTAGAAGTAGATCATTTAAGGCAAAAAGAAAGATTTCTTTAGAAAAATATAAACTGAATTTAATTTAAAACACAATAGCTCTTTGATAAAAAATGATAAATGAGATTGCTTTATATTAAAATGCTAGCTCTGCTATCATTAAAAGGTTTGAATATTATTTATTTAAATTTTTTTCTATACTATAAAATAATTTTCTTAAAATATTTTTTATGTATTTTGACACAGGAAAATAAATTTAAATTATTAACTTACAAAAACATGAAATATTTTTAATAAATCAAAAATAAATAAAAAGGAATGACTAATAAAACAAAAACACTTTCATAAAAATTATTTTATAAAATTAATAGTTCGTTTAAAACTATAAAGTATTAGGATAACATATACTATATTGGATATTAGTAAGATTATTATTATCCATAATGTATGAAAGAAAGTTTGCCAACAATATGAGAATGATATATATTTATAAAAATATTAATAATAGGATTACAGGTATTATAAAATAAATTAATTATTTTTATTAGAACTCAAAATAGAAATATTATAAAAAAAAGTTATCAAAAAATATCATAAAAAAATTATCAAAAAAAATATTATAAAATAATCATTACAAAGATTATGAATGTGAATTTTTTGTTTAATACATACATGAACAATGAAATGTGCTATATTTAATTAATTGTATTATTAAATTGTTTTAAAACTGCTGTAAACATGTACTTTATGTATATAATGCTGTACTAAAGAAATATAATTAATGTACATCAACAGCGTAAAGGAAAAAAATAAATAGATTAAAAAAAATATTACTCTAGCTAGTAATGACTAGTTTTTATTTTTACGGTATTAAAAAATGAGAAAATTTTCAAACCATGTTTTTATCATTATGATCATTATGAGACTCTCAAATATGCCAAATGATTTGAAAAAAATAACTATAAAAATATAATGGTGATGCATTTTTACCCAAAGCAATTTAGTGAGAATTTAAAAAATCTTTTTCAATACAAACCCTTTTACAAATTGCTTCAAATTCAAGAAAGTATAACTCTTCAGGGTATTTAATTTTAAAAAATAAAATGCAATTGTAAACAATAGTTAAAAGTTGAAGAAAATATTTCTTTAGGCACAATTCTAATTGATTTATGTTATAATTGTTGATAAATATATTATTGCTTCAAAAAAACGGAATATGCTTACTGTAGATAATTGATATATTAAAGAATTTAACTTATATATCCTGAATTTTATTGTTAGTTATGTAATGTTTTTATGGTTTAAAATAATGTTGAATACCTTTTTTACTTTTCGTATAATAGAGACTTTGCTAAACAAATTATTAAATATTTTCTTTTTTTTTTTGCCTTTCAAATATTAACTTAATTTTTGTGCAAATAGTTAGTAAAAATATTTTAATAGTTAAAAAATAAGTTAAAATAATAATTCCGATTTTCTTGGTAAACATTATAATATAAAAATATTAACAAAATTCTTAATTTTTTTGATTTATATAAATTTTAATCGTACTTGATGATTAAAAACTATTTCTACTAAACGTATTTTATATAAAGTATACAAAATAAATAAACTTTTGATAATTCAACTAAAAACATTGGATTTAAATAAAATATTAAACAATTTGCGATTCACAGACATTAGTTTATTAAATTTAAGTACCTTACATTATTTTACATTTGGAATAAAGGTTTCTAAAATAATTAGGAGATTTGATTCTTCAAATAATTAAATTTTTTGTTATAACAAAGCTGTCATTTTTTATACACTTAGTCGATATTATGAATCACTATAGAATTTTTTATTTTAACTTAAATTTTATTTATAACTTATGGAATAGGCGTAAAGGCTTAATTTTGAATTTCAAGTTAAAAAGTATAAAAATAATAACATGGATGAAATCCTGTTCACGTTCTTTTTCAATTTCTGAATTACTTTTTTAGCATTTATGTAAAACCTTTTAATGGTATAGATAAAGCGATGCTAAATTCTTTTTGCAACAATAATATTAAAACACCTTGTACTACAAACACACAAACTCAGCATCTAATGGACAGTGATGTGATGCGATAATACTTTTTTTTAATATGCTTTTATTAGTTTCACCTGTATGTTTGTTTGTAACTGACACTTTGGACTCGATTTTGCCCTACTTTAAGCTATCAGATTTAATTTAAACGCTGTAGACTTATCAAGGACCGACGACACTAAATTATTTTGATAAGTTTATTTTCTCATCATGATTAGCATCGCCAGGATTAGTGATTTTATTTTAACTTATGAAGTGCAATTTAACCGATGTAGAAGGAAAGTACCTAAGACATTCAAACCTACGATGGACAGTGGCACAACGGATAACGCACCTGACTACGGATCAGGAGATTCCCTGTTCGAATCCTGGCTGGCTCGACCTATTCGCATTTAGCCTTTGTTTTACTCACAATTAAATTATTGTAAGAACTATAGTACCAGTCCTCCTTACCGGAACCTCATATAAATATTATATAGTTTAAAAACACGCTTTTAGAGTTAATCAACGTAAAAATAAATTATAGTTTAAAAACTAAAAAACACGCTTTTAGAGTTAATCAAAAATAAGAATAAAATTACTGACGAGAAAATGAATGCCACTGTTCTAAAAGCGTGGGGTGCTTTGTATATGACGTTTTTAAACTAACACTGCATTTCGAAATGAAACTAGTGAAAAAGTATAACCATTGATATCGAGCATCCCATGCTTTTTGAACAGTGACATTCATTTTCTCGTCAGTAATTTTATTCTTATGTTTGATTAACTCTAAAAGAGCGTTTTTAGTTTTTTTAAACTATAATTTATTTATTTTATTAATACCGAATGTTTATAAGATGTAAATAAATCACAATTTTCGGACGGTGTATCATAGCGAAACACGTTTCATAATATAATTTGTGGTTAGTACTAAGTACACAGTGATTCTGTGAATGATGATCGTGGGAGAAGGAAAAGAAAGGAGTTCTGCTCACCCTCAAAACTACAGGTTGAATTTTATATTCAAATAATTTTTAAAAGTCCTTCATAAAAATCTTTCAATGATCCCATTTTACATTTCCTAATTTTTTTTAAATCTTATTTTAAAAATATTATTTTTCTAGATCTTAACTTATTAGTGACTAAGATATTGAACAAATATTGCTAGGTAATGAAAAAGAAAACATCTTTACACGATGATTAAATAATATTCATCTCTATACTTACCTAAAAAAAGGAAAACTCACGGTGTTAAAAATAAAAAAAAAAAAGAAAGTTCGTGTTTATATTCCCCATAATGTTATTTTAGGTTGTTTATCAACTCCATCTGTTCATTACAGTACATCTAAGTAATTAATTATGTTACGCTCCAAGCTAACACCAACAACCTGCGCTGTAGCATTAGAAGGTCCCTTGAGATGATATAGTGTGGAGGAAATTTGATAAAAAAATTTCAAGAAAAACAATTTTTTTTAGTTGTTTTTTTATCGCAATTGGATTTTTTTGCTTCATTGAATTTTTTTAATATGGGAATAGCGATTTTCTATTTAAAAAAAAAAAAAAAAAAAAAAAAAAAGTTTGTTTCTTAAAACAAAAGATTTCATAAACAAGCTGGAAAACTTTTTTTTTTCAGAAAATAGAGTTTTCCTTTTTTTTTTTTTTGATATTTTGATTAAGTGTAACAAAAATATAAAGTATTTTTAAACAGTTTTCAAGAAAATAATTTTTTTTTGGTATTCAGTAGTCTTAAAGGAATGAACAGAAATGTTTCTATGTTTCTCTTGTTTGTTTCTTTCTTTGTTTTTATATAGTAGATAATTATTTCCTATTCATGCAGATGTCTGTTTTTCATTAAAAAAAAAAAAAGCCAGGTTTTTCAAATAAATATTTTTTTATCATGATCCAAGTATATATGATCATACATCCAGTTGTTAGAGTTTTCGTTTTTCAATTACGATTCAATTAAAAATGGCAAAATATTAAAAACCTAGGAAATATTGGTAAATGTAATTTTCATTATGTATAAATATATATAAAACTAAATCATAATTAAACAATTTATACTAAAAATTTCACAACTAATATATAGCTAGTGTTTGAGTATTTATAGAAAATAATCCTATGTCAGTTGCAATATGAGATATAATGAAGAGAATAATATTTAATATAGATTTTGAACAGAGTAAATAAATTTACCCAAAGAAAATCAATCGACTATGTTTAGAATTTTTGTATACTGGTCAACCCTCATGATCAATTAACTAAGTATACTTGAACCATCAAACTATATTCATTATATATATATATATATATTCAAACAATTTCACCAATTATTATGGAACGGCATTGTCTTCTAGGTAGCCTGACGGTCGAGTGTTTGGTGTTCGGTGCCATGGGCTATGTATCCGAGTCCCAGCGGTGCCATGGATGCTTGTAGTGGTTCGAATCCACTCTAAACCGTAGGTCCTGGTCTAACATGACAATAGAGCTTTGAGCGTAGGGCTGACTATCCCACCTCATCAAAATAAAGCATTATCATGTCTCGAAATCTGCCAATAGGCAGACGGTTTTGAAGTTGACCATGAAGTTGTTGTTTCTATGAAAATGAAGGCATTGACTTCCAAGAGGATTATCAATACGCATTACTCTGTATCTGTGTAACGGTTTAGAGGCAACATTAGAAAACTCCCATAGAGACAAAAACCCATAGAGACGATGTGAAACGCTTACCTACCTTTCACGTTCTCTGTTAAATTTCTTTGTTTTAGAAAGACAAAATGCCTGTATGACTTCATTTCTGAAAGCAGTGACTGCAATGGTCTTCACCAACATATTCGATGACTCTTGCATGCTAATCGCCCATAGCCATGAATTAGGCTATTTGTTTGTTTGAAGCATATTTGCTCATTTATTAATGAAATAATTTCATTTTTTTTGTTCTTATTTTATCTTGTTAAAATGCAATCTACAATTCGTAGTTCTATATGTTTATTAGTTTCGTAACAAACAATATAATTTATTTGCTTCAGTTTTCTGTTTTTATGCACAAATACGAAATATTTTTCAAGAGTCAAAGAATCAAAGTTTTGCACTGTAATTGATACGTTGTTATGCAATAATTTTATTTACAGTTCATACATGTATAGCTAAGTGGATATTATTAAATTAATGTTATAAATGGCAGATAAAGGAAATCCCAAGACGAGGAAGAAATTAGTTTAAAGGAATTAAATTTATATAAAGTATTTGTATACGTAATATATTATATGAAAATTTCAAGGTTATAGGTATGCTCGAGTAAAGCCATTTCAAATGTGAAATGCTGATACATTAATAACCACTGTAGTCTCAAAGATTTCCAATTCAAGCATATAAACGCGCATGAATCGTGTCTTACAAGTGCTGTATATAATTTTTGTGATAGAATACAATGTCTATTGCACTTGGTCAATCAAATGAGCGGCTGTCCTTGCTAGTTGTGGATGACACTGATTTGTCGTCCAGTAATGTGTCACATGTGTTTGATGGGCGAAAGATGTGGTCGAGAACTACAGAAATATGAGTACAGCGTTAGGCGATAGCAGAAGTACGGGACGAGCATTATGCTGTTCGAAAACCCTGAAATAGTGACAACTAGTAATAGACAACTGGCATCATCAATCAGACATATAGGAGTGGTCTTGTTGTCATAGGAAATTGTTCCCCCACATCATTACTCCTAATGTAGCTATAGTATGTCTACAATGCGGACAGATTGGATCCAAATGCTATTTTTGGCCTTCTTCTAACCAATATTCGGCCATCACAACGAAGTGAGGAACTGCTCTCATCTGAAAACACAATACATTTCCATTCCGCCATCCAATGAGTTCTATCCTGACACTATTGAAGTCGCAGAGGACTCTGATGTGCAATTGGAGGCATGGACCTGTCTCTCTAGCAATCGATTTATTGTAGTTCGCTATGTCACACTGATACCAACAATGTTACTTAGACAAATGCTTTGCCCAAATCCAATTTGTGTAAACTAATATATTTTTTACGTACATATTTCTTTTTCACCAGTTTAGGTAATATATTTAGATTAGAGAGGTTAGTAATTAAAATTAAAATGAAAAGTACCATTTTTTATCTTTTTGAACGTAAATCTGTTAAAAAAACTTTTGTAATTTTACTCACTTAATCCAGAAGGTCGTATTGGTATTGAAAGCAACTAACAATAGTTTAATAGAAAACATCAATATTTTTATAATGTGGAATTCAAAGGTTAAAGCGTGTGTTTTTTTTAATTGGCTAGACGTATTATTATAGAGCTATTTTTTAAAAATTGTTTTACTTTACAACTATGATATATTTTAATAATCTTCATGTTTATATACGTATCCCCATTTTTATATCCGTATTTTTAATAGTTAACTCCATTTATACATGTAATTAATAATCTAAGATTTTTTTTTTTTGCTTTATTATATTTTTTTACCTGTATCACTGGTGTAAAAAATAGAATAATTAACTTTTTTTTTTTTTTATTCTATGTACAACTCAGTGTTGTTTTCAGTTAAAAGCAGAAAATTAATTAATTTTAAAAAAGTGTATATATTTTTTAAAATAATTCTTAAGTTTAAATATTTAAAATATACAAGGAAACAATGATATGATCGCTACATTTTTTCGTGATTAATTTTTTTTTTTATATATTATGTATCAATTTTACAATTTCACAATTTTATATGAGTGTAATTCTGCCTAAGAAGTCCTTTTAATAAAGATCTCATCTCTTTCACAATAGCTCGTATTTAATTTTTAGCAAAGAGCCAGATTAATTAATCTGAAGAATGTTAAAAGAATATTTTTAGTATAATTTATAAAAACTGTAAACAGTTTACAGTTTTTATGAATTATACTAAAAATATTCTTTAACATTTCTCATTATAGAGAGCTGAACGAACTAAATATCTTTTATTAGTTTACATTAATAAAACATACTTTTTATTTTTTTAATTACTTGATTTTATCATTTTAAGAATTTTACTACTTCTGCACGACAAACATTGATTAAAATCCAGACAGTCTAAGAACTTTGCAATAATTTATTTTTTTTTAATATATCATAAATGTACTAAAATTTTTATTATATTATGATGCATTAAGATATTTTTACAAAATAAAATATGTTAAGAAAATTCTAATTAAACGCTAAAAATTCGCAAGAATTTTAAATAAAATATTTTTAAAAATCCCCTGATAAAAAAACATTTAATTTACCAAATGAAACAATAATTAGGGTTTAGACAATTTCAAGAATTTTTTAAATATAGTCTTTCCTAAATTTCATTTAATTTTTCAAAATCTGAATTCATTTCGAAATTTTGAATTTGACTCATTATGAAAATTGAATCTGATATTCTGGAGATAATTTTTAAATCAAAACCTTCATTTCACTAAAATTAACAAAATATTTAAAACGTTTACGAAATATTAATAATATAAGAATTTACAGTTTATATTTTAATGAAATAAAAAACTTATATAAACCGAAATATCGATATCTGTTCACACTTTTAACGATGATGTAACCTACGAATTTCCTTAAAGAACTGCTAGTGTAATTGTTAACGCTCTTTAAGATGTAAGAATTTAAAAAAAAGAGAGAGAAATAGGACCCTGAAGAGACTTTCAGGGGATATTGAAAATCAATCAAGAAAGAGGTTCATCCAATTTATATTCTTTCAAGGAATAAATTGCCGACCCTTCACAATTTACTTCCGAATTGAAGAGTTTACGAAGGGCATTCCTCGCTTGTCCTGATGAAATTTAATGGTGACGCTTACTTTTCTTGTCAAATACCAAAGAGCCATCTGAAGGGTTAACGATCTCTTTAAAAATCCATTATCTTCAAAGTAAAGTTTTACTGGGATGACTCCTGCATGATTTTTTATAAAGTTTTTAAGTATCAAGTATAGGAAGCAATGTAGAAAGCTACATGCTATTAAAGAATGCCGATGTGATATTGGCGTTATAGACAAGAGAAATTAAAAAAGAATAAACGCGCTTATTTAGTTTGCATGGCAGCATAACAAACGAAAATGTAAAATTATTCACTTTGGCAAAAAATGCAATTTTTACTTATGCACTTTATTTTTACTTAAATATTTTAGAAACATAGTTTGTTGCTTAACAGTCTGCAAATAATATCATTACTTGAAATTAGTAATATTGTAAGGAAATGATAAATAAGAGAACTTCGGAACGCATTTATTTGGTTTTAGAAAGCCTATGCACCACAAAGGTGCCATATGAGGTATGCAACTGGGAAAAATACATCTATAGTATGCATAAAAAAAGCTACAAAAATGTATAAATGAGTTGATATAAAAGGTTTATTTTAAAAATTACGTATAAGAAATTCTTTCGACTAAGAAACCCAACATCTACGAAGAATTTATAAGAAGTTTCCTTTTTAGTTTTATAGGCTTGTAACAAGCTTCAAAAAGTTTAATCTTCAGCTTGTAAGAAGTCTAAGCACATGATTTTAAAATGTGATAAGATAAATTTAATGATTAAAAATTTAAAATTGAGTGAGTTAATTTTAATGTTGTTAACAAAACAAAACTATTTCCACCTTCTTTACTACTTTGTTAAGCAAAACAAATTCCTAGTTGTTTTATGAAGATAACGAACTATAAAAACATTTACACAAGTTTTAAAAGTTAATTATAAAGTGGAAATAAAAAAGAAATTTATCTGAAAGCTTAAGGAGAGTTCATTACTGGTTTGTGAACTTTTATCGTTGAAAACATCCAAAATATAAAATATGTATTTTTTTTTTCTGTTTCAAAATAACAATAAAAAACAACAAAAAACTTATAATAATAAACTCTGAAAAATGCTTATGAGAAATAGAGAAAAAGTTTCCTTTATATTTAAAATACTTGAGTGTTAAATTTTCTTCTTATATTTTTCTACTTATTCAAAACAAAACTACTTTCATTTTTCTTTTTATATATTTTTTAAAAATGTGTTTTGCTTGTTAATCTATTGTTTACTTTATTTATTTTGTTTGTACTTTGTTTTAAAATATATTTCTATTTTTAAAAGTACTTTTCCTACATTTGTACAGTTCTGTAAACAAAAACAAATAAGTATTGCATGTTTGTGGAACAGAAAGTTATTGTCTGTTTGTCAAGTATTAATAATAATTATGAAAAACACAGGAAAAAATAATAATACAAATTTCATACTTTTCCACATCTTCAATGCTGCACAAGCACAAAAGTAGTGACCAGTGCAAATATCTTCTGATTAACTGAAGTTTGTATGATAAATTAAAACCTTTTTAACCTCAAAAAAAGTGTTTGTCTCTTCTTTATGTATAACAGAAGAAAAGCTACTTTAGATTAGAGGGCACACATTTTTAGTGTAACTTAAGACTTACACCCTTCTACAGTGATATTGTTGAATACCTTAATTTTTTGAAGTAGGATTTTGGAACCTTTATTTAATTGCTTAAAACAAAATATATTGTAAGTTTCATATGAAATACATAGGTACAGTACTTTTCCCCTAAAAAAACTGGATAGTCTTTAATAAACTACGTAATTATCATCGAATCTATACAAAAAATGCATCTCTAGACATAACTTAATGATAACCCATTTATGGTGCAAAATGAACTACGGTAACTTAAGGAATTGTTAATATATTTCGGGTTGAAATATTGCCGACTTCCCCGACATATAGATTAAACCGGGACATTTTTATTGTTAAAATAGCAACTCGAAAGTTTTATTTTAGTTATTAAAAAAACTTTTAAGTGGTTGTAAATCAATGGTTAATATTTATTTATTTCTTTTACATCAGTTGTGAACAGTACAACAACGTAAAAATTAGCATCCACCAAAATTCGCCAACTAAAAAAATCGGCATATTGGGGTAAAACGAATATTAATCCAATTTCGAAAAAAATTTTTCAGTTAATATAGGCTTTGTATTAGAAGTATCCCTGTCAATTTTGGTGAAATAATATATATATTAGCACATACAGCCCTGCGTTGATGGTAAAAAAAAAAAGGGGTGGGAAAAAAGTTCAGATTTAGAAATAAAGATAAATTTTTCTCATTCCAAGCAATTAAATGATTTGATTTAAATTACTTTTTGATTTAAATGTGTTACGTAACTTTAAAATTAAAACCAACAGTAAAACTAATAGTTAATTAATATATATTAAAATTAATAAAATCAAATGTAACTTCGTTAAATATTAAAAAAAAAAATTAGATTAGATTAAATGCCATAAATATTATTTTAGTAACATATCCTAAATAATTATAAGATATTTGTTTTAAATATCCTTTTTTAAAATATTAATATTTGAAAATATAAAAAAAAAATATTTTAAATGTTTTCAATGGTTTAAAAAATATTTGTATTTAAAAATATTATATATAAAGATTACCATTGTACTAATATAAGTTAAAATTCAATATTAACATGTAGCGGAAATCTTAAAAATAAAAATGGAGATTTATTATTAGATTTATTAGATCTGGAAGAAGATTTTTTCTAGTTATAGGTAACGAAAAAACAACGATTAATCTTCTTTTTATTTATGTAACAACAATTCTGCACATTTTTCGACTAAAGAACCAACATTGGTAAGTGATAGAGAATGGATGAGGGTTATTACTCGACAATTCTGGCCGCATCGTGTTAATCCTGATAAGGAGTGACAGATACGGCAAACGGAGAAAAGGAAACAAGGATTGATGAAATAGTTTAGTTCACTTGGGAGGAAACAGGATACAGAGAAGGCGCATTATCGGCTCTACTGGCTGTCGGATCAATTGGCGGCTCTCTTTTCATCATGCAGAGGACATGCTTTTTGTACTCCTTCCACCACCCGTAACCGAGCGTGCGAGAAAGCGCGAGGGACGCTGGATTAAATGAGAGTGTATGGTTCACCACTGCGAAGTAGATGTTTCATATACTGAGGATTGGTGTATAGGAAAATAAATGACTTACTTAGATTACATTGTTTTAATTTGTAAGAGGATGTAAGCCACTATACTAGCTGATAAAAAAATCATACATTTATTTTATCAATAAAGTAGATTAACTTGTTTTGTAGAACAGAAAAAAATGTATCTCTATTTGTTTGTAAAAATTTCAGTTAGTTTTGAAATATTGTTTAACAATATTATATATAAATTAAAAGATAATTTTAAATTAATTTGTAAGACAAATTTAATTGTTTTAAATTAATTAAAAATATCTATAAAAAAAATCTGAAATGAAATATTATAGATTTCAATATACGTTTGTTTGAAAGAATAAATATACTAAGTTTTAAAATAAAAAATAATCTGATAATCTCAAAAATCTTATTCGTTTCCCAAGTATGCTGATAAATAAATTTTAATAAATAATTGAGAAAGTTTTAGAATTGCAGTTCCCTGGACACCAAAACTAATGGTGCCATTACAACATTCTCGAACATCTATAAACGAACTGGAGGACTAAGAACATTGTCACATATCACACCAGATGCCTGAAGCTGGGTGGTCACACTGGGAAAAGACCGCTATCTGACGCTTGCAAAGATGCTGGTAGCAATAGGTGTTGCAAGGTACTCATGAACATGAAGTCTCTGTAATGTTAAAAAGCATGAATTCGAGGTAAAACGTGCAACAAATTCTAATTCCCTTGATGCCATTATTTTCCACATGCTCAACGTGTTGCAGTTGCCTCATACCTTCTACTATCTCACAGCTCATGGCTGACTTCATATTACACTTATAACAATCTTCATGACATGCATAGTACCAACATAATTGGCTCAGTTTGTAGTAGCTGATGATTATAACTGTTAGAAGACTGACATGTGATAACGATTCCTATGTATCTATCAGACTTGGATGGTTATTGGATCTCAATCATTCGCCATATACTCAGCCTTTTTTTCGTCTTGCAACAACAGTGGAATTTCTTGTAGAGTGTATGGTATGTTAAAGTTAGAAATATTTAAAACACCTAACATAAACGTATATAAGCGTACTTAGCTACTAGGGGAAATTTCCTCGGGGAAGACCCTTCCGGCTACATTTCTTTTCAGCAATTATTTAAGCACTTTCCATCAAACGCTTCAACAATTAGAACATTTCGAAAGATGTCTTCATGATTGAACCACCTCAAAATATCCACAAATTGTCAGAGAGATGGTAAAATATATTTCAATCTATCAATTTGTTTTATTATTCATCCGCATTAAAAATTAACTGTTTGGCTTTTATTTCATTTTTTCTGTAGTGGTGATTTAATTGATATGGATAGCAGTAATGCTAATTGCATTTGGCTACTAATTGCATTTCTTAATTCCTTTTAACGTTATATATTGGAAATGATATGCTTAATAAAATAAAGGCGTTTAAATTATGGGAATTTAATTTATTTAAAAACAAAATACATAAAACATATTTTTAAAGAGGGTGTTTAGATTAAATAAGAATATAGAATTAAATAAATAATTAAAAGTTTCCTAATTTTAACTTTCATTTAAGTATAATAATACTTTAATTACATTACATCAAAATATTTCGAAAAAAATAAAAACAAATACATTAATAATATTTTAATGAATAGTAAATTTTTAAACTCTTTATTTTTTGAAACGTAACACTCAATTTTACTTTTAAGGTCTCATAAATCATTTATTTAAATTCGTCATCTGTTAGTATTAATTTATAAATGAATAATAATTGAAATATTCTCATTAATAATAATGTTTAGTTTTTAAAATTTGACAATATATTTTAATGCATTCACTTCAAAAGAAACGAATAAAATCATAAACTTTCGTAAATGCATTGCAAAAATTAAAAAGCAAACTTAATAGCAAAATTAAAAATGTCACTTTTAACAACTTAAAAAAAAATTATAGAAATTATCAAAATCTTTTAATGGAATTATGCAATGAAATTTATATATTTTTTATTAAATTCATTAACTGTGATTGTTGAGTTGTGTTTAAGTTTTTGTAGGTGACAATAATGCATGAATATTGTGATAAAGAAATTTTTAATTTCGTAATTTTGTCTTCTAAAAGACCTTCAGTTTTGGGGACTTAGATATTGCAAACAGTATGATTTCATTGTTTCAAATAATGCAATTGCAATGCAATTTCTAATGCAATTGCAATGCAATTTTCAATGCAATGCAATTTAATGGTTAAATGCAATTTTTTTACAGTGGTTTGATTTGTTTTACCTGGTTAGGTTTTGAACCAAAAGTTTAGTTTTGTCGCTCTACGGTCATTTTTTGCTCATTTTTGGCTAATTAGACCAGGACAGCTACAGTTTAACATGGATTCAGAACCACTAAGAAATACCCATGCCACAGCCAGGATTCGAAACCTTTAGCCTATGGTACCAAATGCCAGAGCTCCAATCAATTGGCCATGAGGTCGCCTTAATCAACAGTAATTTAGGTAATGGACATCAAAGAATTGGTTAGGTTATTGGTTTGAAGAGAAATTTGATAGGAGAATTTCAAGCACTTTTTGTTAGAAGCACTCCATATCGCACTACTGTAATGAGGTAAAATTATCGCCTCTCATAATGTCGCAATTACGGTAAATAGTTTAAATACTTGGTGTCTTTATTCACATTTTGCAGATGACCTCACTAACGGAAACAATTTTTTCTTGTTAAAATTGCTATACTTCACTATTCAGTATTCGTTTCCTTTTTTTATAATATATTTCATCATCTTTCTATATTTTCCTCTTTACTATTAATATTCCAGAATCACATATTTGGATGTCAATATAGCAGATCAAAGAATATTGCAACAACAACAAATGACAAATAATTTTTAAAAAATTCCGAATTGAAACCTTTTCGCAACTCTAGACATGATGGGCAAAAGAGCCAACATAAACAAATAAAAGACAAGAAAGTATTAAAAAGGACAATTCTATTAATAAACATGATTATGAAGTATACTAGAAAAATATGTCAGAGAGACGGGTGAATAGGAAAATCTATACACAGGCAAATTATAACATGCAAACTAGGAATAAAAACATTCTCTGATTACGAACATAGTAGACTCATGTCCATAAATTAAGGATAATGAAGTTCAGGCAAAGAAAGAGACAGAAGCAAAACAAATTTGACTTATTTGTAAAGTCTATTTATTAAACAAAAGGTAAAGAGCAAAAAAGATGCTATATGTTTGACATAATTAATAAAAATTGCGATTTTTACTCCCTGGAGCAAATTTCAAAAAGAACCTATTTACAAAAAACAGTATAACATGGTTAGTATGATGGTTAATATGGAGTATGTCTACCGGGCGTTGCAATACAACGCCTTACAACGCCTAGGCATGCTGAGTATCAAATTATCAATCTGATCTTGGGGACTATTACACCACTCATCAAGCAATGCCCTCCGAAGTTCCGGTTGACAGGTGGAAGGGGTTGACGGGCTGCAATTCGTCGGCCAAGCATATCCCACTCATGTTCTATTGAATTCAAGTCCGGTGAGTATGCTGGTCAATCCATACGGGTGATATCCTCCAATTGAAGGCATTCGTCTACAATGTTTACACGGTGAGGACGGTCGTTGTCATCCATAAACAGAAATTCAGCACCCATGGCGCCCCGAAACAAACGTACATGTTGTTCCAGAATGACATCCCGATAGATGCGGCCTGTCATCGTTACACTCTGAACATGCAGGACAGTTCTGGAACCAAGAATAATTCCTCCCCAAACGAGCCATCCTGCACCACCGTAACGGTGTCGTTCAATGGTGTCCTCTTGGTGGTAATGGCTACCTGGCGCTCTCCATATGAAAGTCCGGCGAGAAACAGACTGCAAACTAAACCTGGACTCGTTGGAAAACATCACACCAGACCACTGTTGCGGTGTCCACAATGCATGCTCTCTACTCCAGGTTAATCGCAGGCGATAGTGAGTTGCGGTAAGTGGAACACATCTGACAGGCCTACGAGCATATAGACCAATATGCCCTAAGCGTCTGTACACGGTCTGCCTTGAAACTGTCGTACCGGTAGCTGAAGAGAGGTGACGAGACAGGTCTGATGCTGTGCTCCGTCTGTTTCTTTTGGCAGTAACTGCTAAATACCGGTCCTCATTCGGCGTTGTAACTCTGGGGCGACCTGTGCTGTAACATCTACTCACATTACCATCATCTTGGAATCGTTGTCAAAGCCTGGAGATGACACTCTGGGCGATTCCAAGTTCCTCGGATACTTCCGGCTGGGTACGTCCACATTCCAGTCATCCGATAATTCTACCACTTAAAAATCATCCAAATGCTTCCTTTGTGCCATAACTATGCGGTTATTGTACTGAAAGGCTTTTAAAGCGCTTGTGAACAATTTTACTTCTTTGCCACCATTCCTTATATACCCCTCTCTTACACTCTCGTCATTGTGATGTACTATTCGCGCCATCTGGTGGTTTCCTGTAATTTGCATATTCTTCTTCAAGATGTGTGTGATGATTCTACAGGTGAAATTTTTATTTTAGAGTTCAATTTCTGTGTGATTCTGAATTATCCTTAATTTATGGACATGAGTGTATATTGCAGTGTAAAATCACAAAGAGCATAGGGTAAATTTCCTCTAAGAACATTTTCACACTAAGTAGTTTAAACCAAAGAATAAATTTTATTACCATTGCAAAACAAATCTGTCTTCTACTTATTTATTAAAACCTTTACAGAGTTTTTTAGGCGCTGAAATTTAAATAAAAAACGACAGGAAAAAATTGAGAGAGTTGAGGGAAAAAAGACTTCGAGTTAGCTGACGTTTTATGTGTGGAAACATAAATAATCGTAAAATAAAAAATAAAATAATATAGTTAAAATAAAAAAAGTAAAAACAATAAAAAAAAAAAATAATAATCGGCTCAAAATAATAAAATAAAATTGTCTTTGCTGTTACCAGATGATATTTTGAAACAACTTTACTTTATTTAATTAATTAATTAATTAATTAATATATATGATCTTTGTAACTCATGAAAGATATTTAAATAAATATTATGTATAAAAAGCTCGTGAAAATAATTTTAAAAAATTGAAGGTACACGAAAAAGTGATCGAGAACACCAAAACAATACCCATAATTTTTTGGTAAAAAAAAAAAAAAAATGTAAAATAAATAAAATTTATTGTTTACAAAAAGGGATTTAAATAAGCTAAATAAAAAAATTATACTTTAGTAAGAGCGGATATTAACTTCTGCGCATGTTAATCATATCAAGAAAAAAGAAAATAATTAATGGAACAAGAAACTAAATAATCATTTCTACAAATTCCACTTGTAATATTAATATATAAAGAATAATAAAAGTATTGCTGATAAAATTGAATAATAAAATTTGTTTGTCAAAATACAAGGCATTTTCTTTGAATTTTCCAAATTTCTCTGCCTATAAAATTAATAGTATTTAAAACATTAAAGAATGTCAATTACTTAATTAAATTTCATATATTTGCAAAAGGATGTGGCAGAACTCTAACATTCATTTGAAATTTACTCAATGTAACGTAAACTTTTTTTTTAAGTGAATCCTTAAAATACCTTAGCAAGTCTAATAGAATATACTAACACCCCCATTCCACTGGAAATTTTTATGCAGCAAAATCGAACATTTTTTTGTAGTCAATTTCAGTAAAATGGCTTTTGAAAGAATCAGGATATATTAAATCGATTGATAAATAAAAATGTAATAAGTAATTACTTGTATATTATTACAAAAGTATTATTTATTTTATTATTCGTGATATAATAGTGTAGAGATATTTTGAAAAAGTTAATTATCTAATTTCTTGTTTCCATTGAATTAGATAATATATTTCATTATTTAACTAAAAATGAAATATATAATGGAACTGTTACGTAAATATTTAATTTATGCATGATTATTTTATGCATTTTAAATAAAAGTTTATTTTATAAAAAATGTTTTTGTTTTTTTTGCATTAAAAAAAAATTATTCATAGTTATAGTTTCTAAGAAAAAGAAAATCAAAATTTAAGCTCTTTAAACTTTTAAATATTTACCTAACATTTGAATTACATGTTAGCTTAGAATTTTATTTTACATTATAGAATAAATAAATGCTAAACAAATATTCAATTGAAATGTTAATTAGAGATGTTTAGTTTAAATGAAATTTAATCAGAGATGTTTAGTTTAAATGAAATGTTAATTAGAGATAGATAAAAAAATTTATGATAGCAGTTTTCTCATAAATATAGTTTTTGCATCAGTTACAAAATTCTTTTTAAAATTTCTAAATCGTTGAATATATTTAATGATATAACCATCATTAAAATTAGTTCAAAAGTTTGTACCCATGCAATGTTTTTTTTTTTTTTATATTTATTCTCAATGACAACATAAATATTCCTCTAGAATTCATATATTTTTAAATGCATTGTTCTCTTTCCTGCAGTTTTTTGAAAAAATTCAGAATTGTTACAAGAAATGCTTTAAAGCCTTTGCTCTTGTAAAAGTTTTTAAGGCATTCCAACCTTTAATGCATTTTTTATTGAGTTTAAACTTTTTGCTGTAAAAAAAAAAAAATCGCATTAATAGTATTGTTTAGTCTTGAACTTTGATTAAATTACTTCAGCAACCAGGAGCGCCAACATGTGCAGAAAATATTCTTTTACACATTATCTTTCAATTGTTGACGGCGAGAATGTAAAAAAGTAACACTATCCCACAAAAAAGTAATATGAAATGCAAACAAAACTATGTTTGGTAAAATGCAGTAGTATATTTTTTCAAATTTTTTAATGTATTTATTTCCAAAAATTAGAAAATTGTAGGAAAAAGGGATTGGGATTGTGAAATTTACATAGTTTATAGCACTGATTTAGATAATTGATTAAAAAAATGAAAGCAAATAATAATTTATTTCACGAAAACTCTCAAATATACAGTGTCCTTAGCGGCAAGGTCTTGAAGAATGCAGCGTTCTTATGATGACATCTAATTTCACAATTGCTGTAAGCGTACCTCTAGTTCAACCAAACTCACTAGCTTCCAAGCTAATTCATCCAGGTATTCCCACAAATTTTCAATCAGTGAAAATGTTTGTCATCGGTGGGCCAAGAAAACATGCCAAGATTTAAGAGACATTTCTGTGATACCCTTGCTGTGCATGGCAGTGCATTATCCTGTTGAAAATGATTACTTGAGAGCTCTGCCATTAAAGGCAAATATGTGTCGATCAGCAAAGCTTTCAACATGCCATAGAGCATTACTAGAAGAGATCGAGGGCAATATTATATTATCACTAACGAATATCACAATTATGGATGTAGTATGTTTCATCATCCAGTAAATCAAAAAAAATGTTTTCCAAACCCGAATCACATGTACAAAATTTCCAAACACCATCAGAGCCCAAATCGCAATTCATCAATGAAGACAACTTGTTTACACTCCGTCCCAATCTAATGCCTTTGAGAGATGCATCACTCCAAACGGCGGCGAGGGTGGGCGTCCTGAAGTGCACCTCGTAATGCTAAGGACAGACAGAGGGACTGTGCAGATAGTGTCGCCAGTGTATGAATGTTGGGCATGATGCAGTCGTCTGTTTGAATGTCTGTCGTACGATGAGTCAGGCAACCTAACTATTTATAGATCAATGTCATAAGGAACCAGAGCGACTTGTGTGCACCCACTTTTGTCACTCGCCCCAATACCTCTTTACAATATTGTGTCAGCCTCAAGTGTTTATTATCCGAATAATTATTTCCCTCTCAAATTTCGGCACATACAGATGTTTGTTTCGACAGTGGAGTAAAGGCATCACGTATAATAAAGTATTCCTCTGAAACAGATAAACTGCTCCCAGGACACTACTACTCTCTACTTATAGGTTATGTTGCGCAAAGATCAACAGATTCTGCTGTCCTTAACTAATGCGCAATTTGGCTAAAACATTTAATCGTTTGCAAATGTGCTTATAAAAAACTTTCATGCTAAGTGTCGTAAAGGTTTGATAAATAATTTTTTGATGTTTTAACTTTTATATGACTATATGCTACTGAATTCTTAAATATGTTTCATAAACGATGTGATCCAATTATATTTTATATATACGGATCTTGGATGTGGAATAATAGAATAATCCAAAAGATTAAACCATTTTTAAATATTCTAATCCAAATACTGTAGGTAATGCAATATGCGTCATTAACATGTCTTTGCAGGTTATATTTTAGTATTTCAACAGAATATTGACATAAAAGAATACATACTGTGAGGTAGTTTACTTTGGTGAAAAATCCATACGGTGCTGCTGTCACAAAGGAGACCAACCAAATAATGACGATGTTTCTGAATGCTCTTTTGATCTTAGATTTCGTCGTCTGGTGCAGAGGATGGCACACGGCGTAGTACTGCTCGCAGCTGAACGTCATTATGGTCAGGATCGAAGCATAGGCAGTAGCCTCAGACACCACTGATCGTAGGATGCAGGTGAGAGTGCCCAGTTGCCAAGGGTACTGGTGCCACAGGCTGTACAATTCTAAGGGCATCCCTAAAAATAAAGAAAGGAAGAAAATTGTGTATCAATGTAATTAATTATCCTAATTTCAATAAAAATATTGCAGTAAAAATCGGATGGTAAATAAAAAAAATTGATTGAACTGATAGCTTTTTGGGATAATATTAATATTTTATGGTATTCTTATTTTTATGACATGAAAATAGACATGGGAAAGGAAAATATTTTAAAATATTAACATATATATATTTAATTTTACCATATAAAAATATGTTAACGTTTGTCCTTCAGTTATGACCACGCTTATCAAATATCATATCGAATTCACCTAATGAACAATATTTGATCTTGGTGACATTTTCTCAAATTGGGTTGGTGGGCTGATTTTGTTTTTAAAGACTGTGGATAGACTAGCCCATCCTGATTAATGGAAGATGATCTTGTCCGATGTGTCGTTATGTTCTAAATGTCACAGAAGTTACAATGTGAGGAAATTCTAAAAAACAGAAAACACTTCTTCTTGTTAAAAAAAAATTTTATTCATATAAAATGTTAGTTTTTTTGTCATGCAAAAGCATCGAAAAATTGAGTTTCTGCACAAAACAAAACATTTTAGACATTTCATTATTAAACCATGTAAGTGATTCAATTTGAAATAAATATTCATTTTTAAATTCTGTATACTGTTACCATTTTTATTACATTGATTTTGTATCGGATTTTGGTTACCTCTAGATCATTTTAATAATAAGGTCAAAAAATAACCATCAAATTGGTAATGATTTTTAACACGAACTATTTCGATTCCACAATGTTACAATTGCTAATTGTTAAAATTTATACTATAATTGTTTTTTATTGCTTATTATTATTTCGTTTGAACTCAATCATAAAAACAAAATGTATAGATGAGGCTTAAATAAAACTCAAAATAATAATTTCTAAAATCTTTTGAATGAGATTTGTACTAATAAATGTTATTGTTGTTTACTGCAAAAATTAGCTGGTTTCCATTTAAAATCACTTTATTTTTAGTAAAATGCACCATGGATAAATTTTCGAATATTTTGTCTTTTATTTTTTAGTGTTTGCAGTTTGTGTGCATTTTGAGTGTTCATTTTGTTTACGATTTCTCTATTTTAAAAATTTAAAGCATGGATCCAGAGCAATGATATTTCAGAAACAATGAAATAAGCAGTTGCTAATTTCTTATTTAAATACCTGAAACTTAAAATCAAATATATTTAATTTCTATTCACAAAACATTAAAATGTAGTTTTTTGTCTTTAATATCAAGATTTAATCAAATGTAGGGAGAGTCAAATTCAGCAAAAATTTGATTAAAATAATTTTAATAAGAAAAGTATTTTATGTGCAGTCCTTTTTGTAAAGATTGATTTTATCCTTCTGACATAAAGATTTATTGCAAATTCTCAGTTTTTATCCTTCTGAAATAAAATGTATTATTTATTGAGGCTTTCTCTAAGCCGATTCTCTCGTCTTATCTAAGCAACAAATTAGATTATCATTTTATTTAAAGCATAGTTCCTTCAAAGATGAGGGAAATTTTATTAAGTCTCCTGTGTTAGTAAAAGAAAAGTAAAACAAAATTTGTCTACTTCTAAAAATATATGTTTTCTTCAAGTTTAAATATTTTTTTCATATTTAAAGGATTTTAAATTAAAGTTTAGATTTATTAAAAGATCTAATCATGTTTAATTTTATAATAAAGGCGTTTTATTCTATATATTTGCCATTTGCTGAAAATGTAAAATTTCACTATGGAATTCTTACATAAAAAAATATTAAGATTTAAGCTCCGATGGTATATTAAGATTTAAGTTCTGAAAATAAATATTAAGATTTAAGTTTAAAAATAAACATTTGTTTACTATTGCGATTTTGAGTTTTCCAAAATGACATTGAAACTAATATTAATATATATCGTATTAACTGGTGTGCAAAATTTAAGCAACAAGTGTTTATTTGCTTTGTCGTAACTCCGTTGGAAATTTCCCCGAGATTTGAAATATAAAATATAGAGACAGTATTTATATTTGAAAAATAAAGAAAAGCATATTAACTCGAAAATGAGCAGAACACATGCAGTGTAGGATCAAACAAAGAAAAAAACCGCCTTATTGAAAGAATAACATTGGTACAAATGGTTGTCTGCCCAGTTAGGACGTCTCTCAGTAAGATACATAACCTGCTTTGACTGTAATAGCTGCTTGACACCATCTCTCTATACTTAACATCAGATCATCCACCATTTGTTATATAAATTCCCATTCCTCAACGAGTATCGGTTTTAACTGTTGGTTACCCTTCCATGAATTTAATCGTTCCGAAAAGTGCCTTTCGAAAATAGCCCATAATGTTTATGAGATTTAAATAAGATAAATATATTGGTTGATCTCTTTTAGTGCTATCATCAAATGTTTAACAGCTGGAGTCCAATGTGGGCTGTTGTTATTGTCCATAAAATGGCGGTCTGCATCAATGGTACCACGGGAAGAATCGCATGCGGAGAAGGAGAATAATTTGCTGACGATAATGATATCGGGTAATAATACCATATATACTGTCAAATACAGCGCTAAGACAGTCCATTCATCATAATAACGCTCCTCAGTGTGCCTGAATTCGAAGCGCCTCATCTACTCAATTCACTGTACTACTGGCCTACCGTAACGGTCTCTTTACCTGATGTTAGAGAGAAAAAAACTAACTATTCTTCACATTTCCACATCATTGAGCATTGATAATTGCTTCCAACACAGAAATGACACTAATCTGTAAAGATGACATCATTTCATTGATGAGATACCGAATTTTGTATGCACACCAGTCTTAACGACATCGTTGATCAGCAGCTGTCAGTAAAATACAGTTTATTGACGTCATGTGAATGCTTCACTCATAAAAGCGTTTGGTTACAGTAAGTCCAACACTTAGTGTCCCATTGCTGTATGCACCTGTCGAGCAGTATTGTCAACTGACTGGTATCTATCTTTTCTCATACGCATATTGGTAATACATTGGCTTTGTGTTTCTTGACAGATCACTATCAACCTAACATCTGACCCTGAGGTCTTAAAGATTTTCTAAAAGTTGTAATACACTACTTTTATTGATTTAAAGTAATAGGCTACGCTTTCCCTCTTAAGATAAGCTTACATTCTTACTCAAACATGCTAATCCTATTACAGCATGTTAATTCGTCCATATGGGCTTTATATTGCATATATAAACTTGTAGTAAATTTTATAAATAGGGCCTTTCGTCCATCTTTTAACTGTATTCTCTCTCACTACTAATGTTAATAACACGCGTTTTACGTGTCCTGACGTCATTTGTGATGTCTTGCTTTTGTTATTTACACGCGAAATAATTTTCGACTAAATTAGTTGTTCGCAACAAGGCAACTTATTAGTTGCTCAAGTGTTGTTTAATTAGACTGATCACAACATACCCTTTTTACAATTTTTTGGTTGTGTGCTTAAAAGATACACAGTTGATTTTGTAGGAGATTATATAACTACATAATTTTTATACACATATGTAAATGTTACATTTGAAAATTTTAACATATTAAAATTTTACCTTCAAATCGAATATTTCTAAGTACTAGAAACTAAATTTAAAATTATAGATTAATGAAAAAAATTAAGGACATTTTACATTGAACAGAAAATAGTTTGAGACTTTTAATATTTTAAGTGGTTATCTTTTCTTTAAAATTACCAAATCCATTATTCCATGCCAATATCAAATCATTTAAAATTTAAATATTAATATAAAGACATTTTACTTAAATGACTTTTTTTAAACTTAAATACATTTTTGATTTAAGAGTGCAATAAATTGGATTCATAAAAAAACTTAAATTAGTGCAATAAACTGCATTTATAACAATAAAATTTGTTTATTTTGTTTTCAAATCAATAAATGGGGTGAAAAATGTTTTTAGGTTTTCAAATCAATAAATGAATGGAATACATTTTGAAAGAAAATTAATAAACATTAATTATTTTTAAATATAATTTTAAAACTACACTGAAACATTTAACATTGAAGCAAAACATGAATTTGTAAATAATAATTAGAACACTGCAAAGGAATCAATTAATAGTTTTTCTAAATAGTTTAATTAACATTTCAGAATATAACAATGAAACTAATTAAAAATCAATTGTTTTTTAAAAGTTAAGAAAAGTCTTAATATTGAAATTTGTTAATTTGAAAGATTCAGTTTATGCAGGCCATATTGCCAAAATAGAACTAATAAAAAATTGCTATAATTGCTATAATTAGGCATTCAGTATAAATAGTAAAACACAAATATAGCAAAAGATACACATAAAATAATACTTCAACATATTCGGTTGCCGTTTGGTATTTATGTTCAAATATAATTTGCTATCAAGATTTTTATGACAAATATCTTGTAACAAACATATTAATGTAATGGGAAAATGTTTATTTCTCCGAAAAAACTTTATTGGTATTATGTTTGGAAAAAATACATTTTATTGATCATATATGTTTGTAATCTAATATCTGCAATCAATATTTTGTTACAATCTATTATAGGGAGCAGGTTTTACCATTCCAAATACTAAAATAATAACATGTAAAATATGTATTTTTCAAGATACTTTTTCAGATGAAGTAAAAAAAAAATTAAATTTTAGTAGAAGTTATGGTATCCATTGTATTAAAAGAATTAATATTTACAAATTTGTTCTAATTATTTGCTGATTAAGTAGAGTGTTCTAATTTGAAAACAAGAGGATCGTACCCTATTTCTGTTTGTAGGGACCTGTGCAGTTAATTATTTGAAAAATGAGTACATTTAGTGAGTAGTGGTCTTTTTCAGATGTAAGATGTTATGTCGTATTTAAATATAATACTATACATCTCATCATAATTTACATATTATATAACATCTGTTATTTACATATGTAGATATCAGATATTATATAATATGCAAATTATTATTCATGTGTATAGTTATTACCCTCGTGTTTCACAAAGTATAGCACGAAATTTATAAAAATATAAGTTCAAAGCAAAAATTGAAAGTTAACCGACAATATCAAGTTTATTCCAAATATATACATATATAATATATAATATATATATATATATATGGAAAATTATTTCACAGAATATTTCTACTTTAAATAAATGTTACTTTTTAATTAAACTTAACGAATTTTAAATATTACCGAATGTTTCAATGCACTGGATAGTGCTGGACAAAGCAGGAGTAAATAAATAGACTAGACTTTTTAAAGTTTTCTTTAAAGATGCACTTTATACGTTGAAGTTTTGTGCAATGCAAGATCAGATGTTTACCTTGTCCACAACTACAGAGGCTGAGTGTACAACTACAGAGATTGTGTGTGGTGAGGGAAAAGTAATAAAAGGAATGCAAAACAACTGATTGGTTAAAGTGCTCTTACCACAAAAAATCTTCCCTTGAAGACATTTGCTTCAAGCCTCTTTGTTGTATAAATATTCACATTTCGATTGAGAAAATACTGTTCCTCAAACTTTTTGGAGAACCCTATTATTTTCGCTGTATCATCGATTTGCGTATTTATGAACTTCATCTGATATTGCAGTTATATAAAATAAATAAGGTAATTCTCAGCAACAAAACTATGTGTTCACGTTTTTTACAATTTATTTAAAATCTTATATTATTTAAAATTTCGTTCGTATTTAATTTTATTCATGCACACTCTTTTTTAAGGAGATTAACATTAATACTAAGTAGCTGTCCTGTGATATCATTCATGACTCAAATGGCACTGACTGTATACGAGCTTACAACAGTTGTAGCAGCTTCAATGTTCCTGAATGTGTATTGCGGAGATCATTCTACACAGATCTTACGACAAGGGAAAGAAATTAATGCTTTCATGAAAAGTGCTGCCATAACAATTACCCAAAGGTTTTGTTACACATATATAAACTTTTAAAACATGCATAAAGATATTCTGGCAATGGCAAATGGGATGCTGAAAAGTATCTAACCAATATTACTATTGCAGATCTAATTAAGAATTTAATCTCTGTGATTCAAAACAAATTTAATATAACAAATAAATAGGATGATTCGAAATTATTGAAAATGACAGAACTATGTTATACACCACAATAGAAGGACTAAGAGTTAGACAATGCAGAAGCAAGATGAAGGTTTTGTTTCGTCCATATGGTTGCTCTATACCCTATTAAATATAGTTCAAGCAGTAAATTACTCATGGCATTTCTCTTTGGGTCTTTTTTTATGTGGATATGCAAAATACTTTGTTTTTACAGATATTGTAAACGAATTGAAATTGCATATTCAGGACGTATTGACCATTACCAACTGAAAACATGCTTTACAATATTTCATTAAAATCTAATGTTTAGTGTGAAATGGACTGTCACTTGGAATTTGCCCATGTGACCAATTATAGACATAGGACATTTATAAAGTATTCAAACAAAACTCAGATCATCCTTCAGATATTTTCTTCTTATTGTTGTTAATCCAATCATCATGATATTACTCCAAGCGAGTTCTTTTTACGGCAATATGCTAAACACTTTGTTTTTATTGAGGTTTTGCCAATAAGCAGCCTACACCAATGAACGAACTGAAGTTGTGCATTCAGAATACACTGACATTGATGACTTCAAACATACATCATAATGCCTGGTGTAAAGTGCACCAAGCCTAGGTTGTTGTCAATGGGTCCAAAAGACAATACACAACAGTTATAAAATACGCGAATAAAATTTTGATCAGATGTCACCAATCGTTGTTTACATTAAAGTTATAGTCCTTTGAAATCAAAGTAATTATTTTTAATCAATCTGTCACATAAATGGAAATTAATTAAATTAGAAAGCATCTTAATTTCATAAGGATAACAGGAAATAGTATACCTGAGAATTAAATATAAATTATATAATTCATCAAATGAAATAGCAAATAATTATCTTGACACAGGATCACAAAAGAAAATCATTAAAATATATTCACTGTCTTAAAATAAATAATATATAATACATTCTCCGATAAACACGTTACTCGAATGTGTGTATATGTAAGAAATGATAACGATAAAAATAAATTTTTATAGAACTCAATTGTGTTAACATAAAAATTTATGTTTAAAAATAAAACTTTATCTCCATAATAAAAATTATTTATGAATTATTTCCAAAATTTCTCTCTCTGAAAAATAATAATAACTTAATTAATAATTTCTCTCTTTAAACAAACAAATTATTTTTTAGATGTTTGCAAAGATTTATTTGCACGTCAAATTTTTACTGTTCTAATATTATAATATTATTTTGTTTAAAAGATAATGAAAAATTGTTTTGAAAGTAGAAAACAGTAGCAGTAAACAGTGATTGTAAAAATGTGTTGTGTTTTAAATGTGTTTTAAAAAAGTTTGTTGTTCATTGTTAACAAAGTTGTTTGTTCATTATAAACAAAGAAATCCAATTTAAAAAATATTAAACAAGAGTGGAACAAAAGAATAAATTTTTTTAAACAAATTTAATTTTGGATTACTGCAAATGCTGCTGTTTAGATACTATTTTAAATTTGTTTTTATTATTTTATTAAAGTTTATAAAGGTCATATTGGAAAAATAGCTTTTAAATATTCTTAAAATATAAACTCTGTTTGATTCATTTTAATAAGCTAATATTGTCCTAATGTTTTGTATTCAAACAACGTATTAAAACACGTGCCATTTGCATACTAGGGCTAATTTCACTTAAAAAATGTTTGATGGTATGCAAGGGGATATTAATAAATAAATATTTCGTTTCTGATTATGTAATGATTGTAGGTATAAAAATGTATTTTAATACCAAAATTTTAATTGAAAACTCATTATAATAGGATGTCGAATCAAATTCTTAATCCTTATTGATACTGTTGCATCATATATTTTTCCCTCTTTTCATAACTTTAATTCTGATTCTGTCTTTAGTAATAATTAAAATGGTGGAAGCTAACATTATTAATTAATATATAGATTTTAGAAAATATTTCATTTATTTATGAAAACTGAACTTCAAAAATAAACAAAACATAAAATATAATTCAAACTGAAAAGCTAGCAACATTAAAATGATTTTTAAACGCTTTGATGGGAGAATTATTTAAATTTTCCTATTTATTCTTATTTACATTATTTAATTAAAACATATCTGCGACTTTTTTCCAAATAATTTTCTTCTTAATATTAACATTTTATGTAATTTATGACCAAGCTTTAATCTTAAAAGTTTATGAATCATTGCGGATTAAATGTTTTCAATTGCTATAAATTATTCCATGCAAAGTAATTTTAATTAGGTCTTGAATGCAAACAATTGGAAATATAAATTATAAAAGTAATGAAATAAATAATTTTGAACTATGAAATAAATATTTTTCTTCTCATGGATAATAGTAATTACCACTATTAGCTTTGAGTACGTTGTAAAAGAAATGCATTTTAAACAAAAAGTTATTCATGCTCTCATAAGGAAAATGCTGGAAATATTTAAAGGTTTAAAGGTTTTGAAAGGAGTTTATATTTTACACATTTTCAATTAATATTTCTTCGATATTTTCTTAATTGTAAAGCATTTAAAAAGTTTATAATAAATATAAAATATTAATCTTATACTAAAAGCATTTTCAAGCTTTTAAAATTATTCAATTTATTTAAATAATTTAAAAAAATGTTTTTAACCAGCACACTTTTAAACTAATTGCATTTTAATGATTTAAATATATTTAGAATTTATGCAAGCTGTAAAAGGAAATATTCAAACTTATTAGATTTTATATGTATCATAATCAAATCAGCGTCATATATATGTTTATAAAATGCTTTAGGTAAAGACAAGCTAACGTTCTATAAAAAATACCATTTTAATAAAACTTAATGTAAAATTTAAAAACATTTAACTTACGTCATTAATAGAGAACTATATGAATAATGAATAAGTTACATATTAAAAAGTCTTCTAATGAATTTATTAACATCTAAAATTAAAAAAAGATATAACAAAATCGATTCTACTTAACAAGCTGCCTTAATTTAAGTACAATTCACCTACAATTGTCTTAATAGTTATTCTGTAGTCATTTTTTTAAAATCATTTTATAATTTTCGTTAACATTCCGTGGGTTTTATTTTAAAATATTCTGCTTGATTAAAATAATAATAATCTGTTTTTAATAAAAATTTATATTTAAAAAATAAATTATTGTTGGAAATTTTTCATTAAGTATTCAAAAAACAGTCAAACTCCAGAATTTGATCCCCTTTTAGTAGATCGAAACATTTATATGGTAATAAAAAAAGGATATCCGTTTTTTCAAAATGTATTTTCTTTCTTTATAAATAATGCAAATGTTAGTACTGATATAACATTTGAAGAGCAGAAGAATGGATGAATCAAGTTAAATGCAGAAAAATTATATAAATTATGCAGAGATTATTTTAGTAAATCAAGAGAAAATATCGAATTGCTATATATTGTAGTCGAAGAGGATGCTCATCCAAATACTGAAGTAGAAAACAGAGAAATAAACTAACGTAATTATTATAATTAGAAGACAATCATGACAATGAGACTTGTGATATACAAAGTATCAGTTAAAAAAATAATAAAGAGAATCCCATGTGAAACACAAGGATTCTTGCATAGGGTATTCAGCAATAAAGTCTTCGTAAAAATTTATCATATTGCAGTAATTAGTACGACAAAACATAGTGTGAACAAATAATGAATGATTAAATGAATTTTTAATCTACATGATACTTGAAAGGCAATATAAAACACTTGCTAACAAGAAAGTAATCAAAAGTCTGATGCCGAAAAACCCCACAAAAAATGATTGATAGCAATTAAATGAGGACAAAGGGCATTGATTTTGAAGAGAGTTTTAGTTCAGTTATGAAGTGGAATACCTTAAAGATACTTCAAACTATTGCAGCAACCAAAAATTGTATTAGAAAATTCTCCGATGTGACAACAGCATACCTAAACGAGACATTGAATAAAGAAGAATACATTGAACAGCCCAAAGGATACCGAAGAATAATGAATGCCTTAATATCTAATTATATCTAATTAAGTAAAGGCCTTTATGAATTAATCTAATCAGGAAGGTTTTCTTATAACAAGTTTAAGGATATATTAGAAGATGTAGGAAGATAAAAAGTAGTAGAAGAATACATTGAACAGCCCAAAGGTTACCGAAGAATAATTAATATCTTAATATCTAATTATATCTAATTAAGTAAAGCCTTTATGAATTAATCTAATCAGGAAGGTGTTCTTATAACAAGTTTAATGATATATCAGAAGAAGTAGGTAGATAAAATTGAATTTTTATCTACCAGTATATGCCAAAAAAGAAGGAAAGGAATACATTCATATAGGAATATTACATATATTTTTAGAATTAACAAGTTCAGATAAGCTAATTAACGAGAACATAAAGGGGTACAAAAGAAAAGCCAAATAAAAGGAAGAACACACACGATCATGTTTTTAGGAATGTGGATTCAACGAAGAGCTAATAAAATCAAATTGTAATAAAATAAATGTTTGGACAATAACTTAAAAGATTTAGAAACTAAAACGCCAAAGGCCATACCATGCTGAATATACCGGTTCTCGTTAGATCATCGAAGTCAAGCATCATTGGGCGCGGTCAGTACTTGGATGGGTGACCAACTGGGAACACCGCGTGCCGTTGGCATTCACAAATTTGGGACCTGAACGGCCGAGTGTAGCGCTTTGGCGCTCGGTGCCACAGGTTTCGGGTTCGAATCCCGGCGGTGCCATGGATGTTTGTAGTGGTTCGGAATCCACTTTAAGCCGTAGGTTCCGGTCTCCTATGACTGTAAGAGCGTCACGGAGCCAGAGTCAGACTTCTACCTACGGGTGCTCCATCACAACAGAAGCTGCTTCCTTCCCCTTCAATCATGAGTACGTATGGGCTCGTGGGCTTGGAAACCAAGTGGGATAAGAAGAAACAACAACAAACAGAAACTAAAACTGTAATCCAGTACATATACCAGGCTTAGCAGAAGGTAATTGGATGATACCCAAGAGAGCTTTTTCAAAGTTAAAGTACTGGGAGCAAATAGGATCTAAGGTGTAACTAATAACTAAATATTAACTCCTAATAACTAAATATTACCCTATTCTCATTTACTTTAAGTCACTTCATGATGTATTCGACCTGTATCAAATAAAGAACTGCGAAATGCTGGAATTAATAAAACTAAGAAATATTGCCCTAAAATTATACAAGTTTTGAATTAAAATTCAATATTTTCTTATTTTGCTAACTTATCGCTTATATCAACAATATTTCGATAAATATTTAATGAAACTAAACCAGAAAAAATTCAGAAATATTAAATATTTAAAATAAATGAAAACCGTAAATGAAAATGTCTCAAAAAAATTTGAATACCGTAAAAGATTTAAATTAATTTTTAAAGAGAATTTAATTTTTGTTATGTTAATCCATATATTTGGGATGATATGACTGTGCTATATAAATTAAATATATTACTGATTAAATATAAGAAAAATTGCAAATATATAGGATATATTGCATATTAAATATAAGAAAATTGCCGATGTATAAGTTCATCCTAAAAAATTTAATTGAAAATCTTGGGAAAAATATAAGAAAAATTACAAATGTATAACTACGTTGCAAATTAAATATAAGAAAAATTGCAAATGTATAAGATTTATTGCAAATTAAATATAAGAAAAAGAGAAGTCCTATTGTTTTAATATTTTAATCGAAAAATTACATTGGCCATTATTTTGTGGAATATAAAATTAGTTTTAAATGATAAACAATCTGCTTTTTAATATAACTTACAGTTATTGTCATAACTTATCTCTAATACTCAGAATTTTAAATCATTTGCTAGAAACTATTATTTAATCCTATATTAATATCAGCTTCACTATTTTGGAAAATCAGTTGATATCAATTTTGGTTCATGGAATGTAAATTTATTCAACTGGTAATGAAGTTCATATTTTAAATTTAATCAACATCGCCTATTTTACATAATACTGTTCTGTACTTATTGTAACAGGAATAATAATATTAAAAAATCAAAACTTTTCGACATTTTTTCTTTTGTTGTTAGTTAAGCAAAAATTTATAATACATTAAAAAACTATAACAATCAAAAGGTTAACGCATTCCTTTTTCGAATTTGAAATATGAAAAGTTTCACGAAATTGCATCCAAATGTTTAGGAACACGAGTTTTACTTCTATTGTGATTGCAAATTTATTTTAGTATATAATTTTGTAAATCGTTTCTTCCAATTCCTACTATTAGTTCACACACTCGCTATATATATCTTGTTCAAATTTTCAAGAGTTAATAAAATACTTTTTATTCCTCCACTCAAGTTCAAATACTTTTTTTTTGAACTTGTAGTGGATGATACTTGATGTTAATACAATTTTTAAATATTAATTCATTCTTTAATTTTGTTTAATTAATATTAATTAATTTTAATTTTTCTGCAATATAGTGAAAAAAAGTAGGAATTGACTTTAAATAGTTTTTATATTACTTGTTTCTTTTACAATATTATTTGTGATTTTTATTTAATAATTATATATTAGTATTTTTAAAGCTATATATAATACTGTAAGACATTAGAAAAAAATTGTTTTATACAATTATTTAAATTATATTTAAAATCATTTAAATCCAGTTTTTTTTTTGTACTCCCCCAAATTACGTTAATCATAAGCTATAAGAAATGTATTATATATCGTATTAATCTTGACCACTACTTGATTGAGATGGCTTATATGCCAGCCAGCCTGTTAAGTTATGTTATACCAAATCTCTTAAAGATCTAAGAGGCCAAATTGGCCATTATTCAAAGCCCCTATTTAAAATAATTCCGTTGATGAGTCGAAACTTTAATCCTTAATTCTAAGAAGGAATCGATCCATCCATTCGCTCTAATCCTCCTTTCAAGTGGAAGCCGGTGGAGCTCTGGAGATAGTTCTCTTGTATTAGACCCTTGTGTCTTAGGAACTGTTTAAATTTGAGGTTGAATAGCTAACGAAGTATTAATTATTGCTTAAGTGGTAATGGATTAAGTAGTAATTAAATAGTAGCTTCTTAAGTAGCTTGGTTAACTCTCTATCAGCAATTTTTTTATCATTAATTTAATTATTTAGTATCCATGACAGATCAGTCGCAACCTGATAATACAATTAAAAAGATTTCATAATAGAAAAGTTTTGTATCTTGTGAAGATTGGCATTCACCAAGGAATTCCAATGTATAGAGTGAAACAGTTGAAATGGATGCTTTATTTGTGTATAAAGAATTAAAAATGGTATTAAAATTGGTTAAATTAAGTATAAAATAATAAGGATTTACTAAATAATTTTCTTCAACCAAAGTAACAAAACATTGAGAATAGGTATACACAACACTTTTTCACCTTTCAACAATATTCACCTTAGAATCATCTAAACTATCGACTAAATAGAGAAAAAAACAATACTATATACTACATACTATAACTACATACTATCGATTAAAAGAGAAAAAAAACAATAATTCTAGTTAACTGTAGTCTGTCTGAAAAATGCAATTAATCCATGATATGGCCCTGTACAGCATAAAATAAATTTTTATATTACTAAAATGATAATGTTTAATTTACTATTTTTAATAATGATATTTAATTATGCAATTTTTAATTCTTTTATTTTAGAAATTGAAGGTTTACAAGGTAAATAAGATATTTAAAATCGTATTAACAAACCTGATTAACATAGTTTGAAAATAAAATATTAAATTTTCTGGGGATTATACATGGTAATGAAACCTATTAGGACCTTAACAATCGATACCATATAATTAATAGATTTCGATTATATCCACCCAAAACTATACATTTTTTTTAAGATCTTTAAGATGGAATAGTAAGACTTCATGCTTGTAAAATCCTATTTCTTTTGATATTTATAATTCCAATAACTTGATTTCGATTAACATTTTCACAATTTTCTTAGTTTCTTTAAAAATGTTTTTAAAGATTTGGTTTTGATTTGTCGCTGTATGGTTATTTTGTGCACAGTTTGTGCTAACTGGACCGGGACCTACAGTTCCGAACACTAACAACATCCATGCCACTTCCAGGATTTTATTTTAAATGAGAGTTTCAAACTTAAAGAATGTTAGACTTAAAAAAGGCATTTAATTTTATGTTGGTTGATTGTAATAATTTAATGTTAATTTGGAAGTAAAAAAAATGTTTTCAATGTAAATGCAATGAATAAAATAGATTTGTTAACCAATAAATATACGATCCTGACACCGCCGTATTGTTTTCAGTCATTTCAGGCCCTAAGAATGCAAGCGCTGCAGACGTTACTCACTTTGGGTGTAACCCAAGATACGGACGCGGAGTAACAATGCCCCCGCAACGCTCTACGATCCCATAAGACCGGGACGGTTTTGGATTTAAATTCCATGGCACCACCGGGATTTATTCCGAGCGTTCGGTTAAAATATATTTGTTAACCAATAAATATATGAGGGGAGAGTGGGTCCTTAGACTTTTTATTTACATTTCTTTTAGCATTTTTTAGGTCTATTTAAATTTCTTTTAAAGTATTTCTTTGGTATGTATTATTTTGCACATTTACTTTCTATGTTACTATGTCAGGTTTTCTAGTAATTTAAAAATACCTTAAAAACAAAAGAAATTTCAATAATACATAGAAATGCTTGCTAATGTTTGAAAATACGATGACTTGGAAATAAAAATGCCTGAATACATTTTAAAAAAAGTCCATTTCCTTTTAAAGTCCATTTAAAAAACTAATGAATTCAATTTTTAAGGAGCTAATCTTAGACGTTAGTATAGGGCAATTTTAATTTATAAATCATTTCATCACTTCCAATATTCTTTGAGTTTAATTTACATAATAAATGAAGATTACTTAAATTATATTAAGCGTTCTAAATTTGCAAACTGTAACTTATATAGCAACTACTTTTATGTATTAATTTTAATCAGGATAAAATCGAATTAAGTTACACAATTTGTTTCAAAAAAATAAAAATTATTACTAAACCTCTAACCAAAATAGGTATTTTAAACTATGATAGCAGCTAAAATAAATTAGTTTCAATAATATTGAAACTAATTTAAAAACAAAATAATTCTTTTGGTAATAAAAAATCAATGGTATGAATTTTCATGATACCAAATTTATGTTATTCTTTGAAAGTTTCAAAAAAAAAAATTTTCAGAATAAAGAATATGCATAGATGCAAACTTTTAAAATTAACGAATATTTATGAATAAAAGATTTGAACATTTGAATTCTCTATGTTTACTTTACAAATATGTAGCAAATTCATTGTATGAGAAACTACTTTTTTCCAATTGTTACATTATAGCATGAGTGAGAATATAAATATATAATACTCATAGTTTTTTATTTAGAACTCTTTTCTCAAAAATGTTTCTGGACCACGGAAATCTTTATAAAAAATTAAGTCGAAATAATGCATTTGATTCATATAAACTATTTAAAAAAAAACGATATAAAATGAAAATATCGATATTGATTTTATAAGAAACGCCATTTAATCTTAATTTGTTAATTTAAAGTACTTATAATCAAAAATTCTATTTGGAGTTATTTCGGCATACCAAGCTAAGGTGAAAGTGCGTCTTTGCGAATTAATAAATGTTATATTTGACATTATATGTAGGAAAAAAGTTTGTAGGTAAAAGAAAATAATTTTTGGAAAAAAAAAACTAAAGAAACATGAAAGTTTAATTTTTCCGTGCCTGTATAGATTGTTCTTGATAAATTAACTATATACTAAAGTTCAAGCATCAATTAAGGAAACATCCATTGTTGAAATGTTTTTGTAAATTGGCAATATTGAACTCTAATCAAAATTGATCAAATATTATTTTGCCCTGAATGAGTTTTCAACAGATTTTATTTTCATAGAAAACCTTAAAATTTCAATTATATATTTTATAAATATTTCACTCAAAAATTTTTTTAATGAACTTATAATTCAAGCTTTGCTTATTTATATGAAAGCCAGAAAATATGACGAACACACAAACTGAAAACTTTAACATCTAAAACAAATTTTCCCAGAGATTTCGCGTTATAACAGTTATTAAATGTAATATCTTATGTGTAAAATAAAAAAAAGAACAAAAATAATTTTCAGATTTATTATAAAGTGTTGGTAATAGTTTTATGTATTAAAAAAAGAAAATTTATTCTTATATTAAAATATATTTCTTTACTGAAAGGCTATGAAAGTGTAAGCATTGCTTTGTAACTGTTAATTTAAACATATAAAAATGTAAAGGAATAGGAGAATATAAACATTAGAGATACAAAAAAAAAAAAATATTGATATTTAAAAGTAACCTACCGTTTAAAACAAACCGGGTGGAAATCTAGAATACTGCACTTCTGAGGAAGCCGCCAAATTTTGCAACACGAAATATTTCGCCAAAGTTTCGCCAATTTCTTTAGAATTACAATACTGTAATTACTGGAATTCGTAGCTTCTTCTTTTTTCCGAACAATATAATGAATATTTTACTGTTACTTTCATAGATATTTATAGTAAATAAGAACAGAAATATTTATTCTTTTAAATAACTATTTTGATAAATTATTGATTATGAGATTGTTCTTAAAACATATACTGGCCACTGATACAGAATAAAAACTTTTATAAAGTTGCCACTCATGAAAATACGAAACAAACAACAAAAACGATTTTTTTTTTATTTTATCAATTCTTATGTTTTATTATGAAATAATTATTTTATTTTTAATGCTATTGACATATTTAAAGTTTCGTGACAACCGTTATTTGAATTGGAGCGAAAAATGAATTTTTATTTTTTTTGAACATTACTTTTATTTTTAGAACATTAGTTCACGGCAAAAACGCCGCTCAAACGTATTGAATTTTTCTTTGGTTTTGTGATGTTTATTTTTCACGCTGTTGACATAGTTAAAGATTTTGTGGCAACAGTTATTTGAATTCGCGCGGAAAAATAATTTTTTTAATTTTAGAACGTTAGTTTATAGAAGAAAAAGGTCGTTTTTATCTCGTTTTGTGATGTTGTTCTTATTTTTCCATTCATTTGATATATACATAAAAGAATGGACTTTAATAAGGCAATAGAAAATCGTTTTCGCCTCCAACAAGGGATATATCAGAATAAAATGTAAGTTATTTTCTAGCTTCTTCTTTTTTCCTTTTATTGATGTTTTGTTATCATTCGAATTCAGCATTGTACACAATATGAAATATTTTTTGGCATAAAAAAAATTACGTATTAGCGAATAACTTTCGCGTGATTTTATCGTTATAATGATTATTATAGTTGTTAAAATGATGCATTTTTTTGAATTAGCAAAACAATTCCACATAATAATGTGGCGTTAAACCGATAAAATTTGGCGTAAAAGTAATTTAAGAATACGTTTTGGCGAAATAGTGGTATATATTGGCGTTAAAGGGATGATATTTAGCTTAAATAGAAATCATCAAAAATTCTGCCATTAACAATGATACATTGTGGTGAAGGATATAATTTGACGTAAAAGCAATTTAGGCATAAATATTTGAGATAATAATGTTAAAATTTGGCTTTAAAAAGATAATTTCTGGTGGAAAAACATTTAAGGTATAAAATTTCTCTTAGTGATAAAATTCGGCGATAGAGTAATACTTTTGAAGTAAAATTAATTTAAAAATAAAATTTAGCTTAGCGAAAGCATTTGGTGATAAAGTGATAAATTTTGGTGTAAAAAAGCATTTCATGAATAAAATTTTAGAAGTTTAGCGATATGATTTGGAGTTAAAGCAGTAAAATTTAGCCTCAAAGTATTTTAAGGAATAAAATTTGACGTAATAGCTGTTTGGCTACTAATGTGTTAGCGACTTTTGGCGATGAATTTTGGTGAAATAGCGTTTTACAAAGTCACTCCACTTCGGCAGCCATTTTGTTTGTTTACTTTTCGACTTGGCATCCTAGTGATTTCGGCGTAATATTATTTTATCGCGAAAACTACTTGGTGCATTCATTATTATACTTACTTACGATTTGACTCCTGGCGATGTATTTGGCACGAGGGGTACAGGATTCTAAATTTTTACAACAAATCGTTTCTTTTATTTATTTTGGTACTTACGTATTAACGCCACCGCAACTACAGATTTGGCGGTTTTTAAGTGACGCCAATCTACACTTAAAATTTTTGTGACAAATCATAAAATATATAAAAACACTTTCAAAATTCAAAATACTTTATTTAAAAACAAAGTAGTCAATCAGTTTCGGTGGAAAATGGGCTGATATAGAGTTTAACATAGATTCAAACAGTCTCTATTTTGGCACATTGGTAGCTCTTTTATTGGCGCAACTTCTGCTGCGGTGGCGTTAATACGTAAGTACCGAATAATTACATTATTAATATTTTCAAAAAAAAAAATTATTCTCGTTATAATTTGCTTTATTATTTTGTACATTTGTTAATTTGATACTAGTTATTTAAGAATTTTTTCTAAATTACAAGCAACTAGCTTTTTTTTTAATCGTTTGGTTACTTTTTGCTGTTAGTTCTATAAAAAAAAAAAAATATTATTTACAAAAATTGTTCTATTGTAACATATAGCTATCGGTATATTCATAGATTTAATCTTATTATTGCGTATTATTCTCAAAGAGCTCTTATTATATACGCATATATGTACCCAGGTGTTCAAAAGTTAATTCGTATAATTAGTAATTATGTGAAAAATTAAAGAAATCTATGTCGTAATGGTGGGAAACCCTATATTCAAAATCACTTTTATATTCAAGGTAAAACGATAATAGTAAAAATAACAAAAACAATACAAGACAATAACAATCATCTTTATTATCAAAACGTCAAATATTTTTATAAATAAGTCTTATAAAAATGCAAATAAGCAAGTGATTAGAAACAAAGACGCAGAGGAAAAATGTTCTAAAAAACCTAAATAAATGTTTTTGTAATTTTTGATTTTTATTCCATTTAAGCTAGTCAATAAAAGGAACATCTTTAAAAGGAAAAAAAATATAGATAAATATTTTCTAAAAACATTATTAATATTTTAGGAAAATTTTAAGTCAGCGCATATCAAAATAAACTCAAAATTATATAAAAATTAAATAAAGAAATCTCTTTAAAATAATTAATTACCTCTTTAATAATTCTCTTTTATTATTAATCAATAAATTGCTATTAAAAGAATATTTATTTGATTAAAAAAAATTGTATTTTTTCCATCAACAATATTTTTTCAACTTCTGCTCTGAGCATGTGATAACCTGATTTATTATGTATGAACTACTTCTGTTTTTAAACATATTAGCTTAAATGATGTAACAGAAATTGTTTCTGACGATAAAAGCCTGTGACAATTCCCAACCCTTTCGATTTAATATGTTAAAGAAAACTTGGAAAACTGATTATTCTTAAGTGTCCGCGGCGGCTATGAGTGCGACTGAATTTATTCTTTATCAATATAAGTTCCTCTTAATTTATTTCTAAACTAAAGCATTCCGTAAGGCATTTTTGTTATTTTTTAATACATATCGGCAAAATATATTATATCTAGAGATTGCAATATCGGACCAAAAGTTTAATATCGGTATTCGGTATTTTAGATCTTAATACCGGAATACCGGTAGAAGAAATTTTAGAAAAAAAAAGAACCACAAGTGTGCTTTTTGTTTTATTTGCCAGTTTTTTTAGAGAATGTAAATATTACAAAAAAATTTGTAACTTATAAATTATAACAATATATAAATAATCACAAAAAAGTAAAGGAACATCTTATTTATTTAAATCACAAAAAATGTAAAATATCACTGTTCAGTCTGTGGTAATATTACAAATTTTGAAAAGTGATCTAAAAAACATAATGCATCAGTTGTACTATCATTAAGCATGGAACGTAATTTGTGCAAAAAATTACCAGCTGTCGAAAACACTCTTTCAGCATCTACGCTAGTGGGTGGTACTGCTAGCAATGCGCGATATACTTTCCCAAGCGATATTTTTCCACCTCTAAATCCCTCATCTTCAAATAAATCTAGTAATGATATGATCTAAGATAAGTATATATATAATAAATCTGAAAATATTTTTTGAACTCTAAAGTATGATATGTAAATACAATGTGAATAACAAACCCTCCAATTTAAAAAAATATCAAAAATATTACACACTTTCTTTATAACTGCAACCTTGTTTTCACAGATAAGAATTTATAGTTTTCAGATAAGAATTCACAGATAAGAATAAGAATTTGACAGATGAGAATTCTTTCACATAATAATAATAATTCTAAATTTCTAGTAAATACCGAAAAAGCGGTATATAAACTTATGAATACCGGTATTACAAAATTGTACAAATGGCTCGAAATACCGGTATTCGGTATACCGTTATTTCAATCCCTAATTATATCGTATAATGGCAAATTTTGCTCTTTAAACTATTTAAATTTTTACGTCCATACAGTATTACCGCAGAAAAAAAAAATTCGCAAAGTCGTTATATGTATATATATATATATAAAGGAAAATTAGGTGTGAACTGGTATTTATAAATATTTTATGCTATTCTCTTTAGTTATTTGTATCATTATGACATATATATGGATTTAAAATTCGCCGAATTTCCCAGTCTAAAACTTTTGGATATACAATGAAATGAAGCTTTCAACACAACAAGGACAATTGAAAAACGTAATCTTCGGAAAGTTCCAGTTTTAAATTAATTAATATTATTTTAACTTACAAATAAATTTTCTATCTTAATATTTTTTTTTTTTTATCAATGAAAAAAATCCCAAATTTAGGACTAATTTATGTACTAAACAGCGCTCATGAATTCAAAATTCTGTACTCATTAAGCAAAATCAAATATTGATTATTTGAAAAAAAGATTTTTATTAAAGCAATTGTACTGTTCACAATTGTATTGACAACTTAGCAGTATTGACAGTAATTGACAAACAATTGTACAATTGAATATGTACTAAATCTACACAGGTCTATTGCAAATACAGTCCAGAAAAAAAAAATTACAAAATTTTCTGCATAAAAGCAAACGTAAAACGATTCTTGGATACTCTTATAACTCATTGAATGGGGCATTAAAGGATTGAGATGCTTTTATCTGGTCATGCTAAGCAAATAGATTGTTCTATAGTATCTTTTATAAAAACTGCCTATATGCTCGAATACCTAGTCAATCTTTCCGCCAAGATTACCAGCATATTTTAATTTAAAATTTCCATCGGATATTAAAATTTTACGTCGTAGAATAACAGCCATTTGGAAGGCTACTCTCCCGTTTACTTAATCTTCCTGTTTCTTGGTGTTTCACCATAAGATTTTATTATATGGTGGAAATTAACCTTTGCATGCGCGTATTTTACCACAGAAATAAAAATGAGTCAGTTTAAACAATTTTAAGATTACATAACTAAAAAACCAGTAACTAAATAAAAATAAAAAGTTTTGGACAAATTTGCAAGATATTTTTAACAACAACTGTGGAAAACCAACGTTGCAGAGCATATTATTATTAATTTTTAAAAAGAAAGGGAATATCAATAATAAAAATTGTTTTGTAAATTTTTATCTGTGATATTTTGTGAACTAAATTATTTAAAAAAATAAAACATTTTTTTTTCTTATAAATTACATTTTCTACATATATATAGATTTTTTTTATAAATAAATTTAGTCAAAATATTTCTTTTTTATTTTCTGAAAAGAATTCAAATTTAATAACTCTCCTTGTGGAAATTTTCATGGTTTGGTACATTTTCAATTTCATTTTAAAGAAGAAACTTTCTGAAATTCCAACTAGATTTTGAAGATCGGAGTTGTAAAACGTTTCAAGTGCAGTCGGTTGAAATCGTTCTAGTTACGTATCTGAAATTGCCAATCAATGCGTTAACACCTAATTCTTCCTCACCGCTGATTTAGGTTATTTTGGGGGCATAATGGAAAGCAAACATTCAGAAGGCAATTTGACCAGACACGAGTTTCATGTGTATATATATATTTGGGCGTAATATTAAATAGAATACCTTCTTACTGTTAGATTCTAGTTTTTCTCAAACCTCCCCAATCGTAATGCTGGGATTGAATGCTGAATTTGAAAAGAATCAGTTTGTGTTGGATTGCAATCATACGCTTCGTAAGTTACAAGTTCTGTTTGAAATTTTCACAGAAAGAAAAAAAATTGTTTATCATCAAGATTAAATGTTTCTTTCGTCAGCTATTTTGTTTGCAAAGAAGTTTTGAAACTGCGTGTATCATTTTTAAGAAATTATGGATTTCTATTTCCAACATTCATACCATGACTTAAATTGAGATGTTGATAACTTACTTGTAACACACACTCATATATATATGTGTGTGTGTGTTTGTGTGCGTGTGTTATGAAGTTACGTGTTACTTCTAAGTGTGTGCCACGTGTTACTTCTGAGCCGAAAACCCGATACTCAGATACACATAGAGTGTGCGAAAGATTACTTCCTCTCGAGTGAGATTTCAGGCCTACTGACCATTTCTCCCCCGAAATCTACAGTTAAATCTGCATTCTTGCAGGGCGTTGGTTTGGTTTGTCGCTATATACAGTTATTGTTTTCAAACTTCGGGCTAATTAGACCATAATCTACAGTTTAACATCGATTCCAAACCACTAACAAACATCCATGCCATCGCCAGGATTCGCTTCTTGAATCACGTAGCACTAATAGTAACTGTGCGTGGAGGGTCATAATCGGTTTTTTTTTTTGTTCCCAAAGCAGAAAGCATGTCATCCGAGGAAACAAATTCTCATCTGTTTGCAACCCATGTTACACAGCCCACCTAAGAATCTCAAAATATTGTATTTATTAATTATCATATACAATAACTTGAATAATTACGAATCCGCTAGATTTATTATCGAAAAAAATGATTTGTTCTTCCTTTTTTTTTTTATCATTGATTTTAGAATTTTCATCTCTGAAACATAAATTTTTTTGGAACTAGGCATATTACCCTTCATTTCTAGACATTTGCTATCCTAAGTCACGCAGACAACAATGGAAAAAAATTATGAGTCAATTTCAGTTAATAAATACATAAAATGATTTTTTTTTATTTAATAATAATTCCTCGGATAATTTACGTCATTATCGGATTCAGTTTAAATTCGAAACTTATATTCAAAGATATCTGAGATGCACATTTTTTTTTTTTATTTATAAAATCTTTATATCTTTTAATAAGCAAGATTTTCAATAATCAAATATTTATCATCCCACTACAATCGTAATTGTTTATAAATTATTATAAATGAGTGTATAAAGTTGCCTAACTAGTATGAAGGCCATGGTTTCGTAATCCACAGACTGCAAATGTTCGTAAAATGTTTTCAAAACTAATTAGATTCGGTTAAAATATATCATTTGCGAGTGTATAGCTACGACTGAGAAATTTTTTATTCAGTAAATAATAAGCTTATTATAAATAGTAACTTGTTAAAAATAGATAAAAAATCAGCCCTGCAGCTCAATATATTGGTAACAGATCAATAAACCGTTAATTGCTTAACGGAACCGTCACCAATTCGTAATGTTGAAAACTCAGACTAAGTTTGCCTTCCTGACATAAAAAATTTCTAAAAATCCATGAAAAAAATTAATTATAAATCAAAACAGTTTTATTGAAAATTAATTTTAGTCATAAAAATAATCGTAAATGTAAATTGATATCAAATAATAGCGCAACCACGGATTTAAATGTGAAAATTAAAGGGTATTTTTTGCATATTTATTATATTCATTATGGTGACTTTCAAGCTTTCTAAAAACAGGTCATATGGATCATCATCACACTTTATATAGGGAAGGAAAACATTTAATTCTAATATTCGTTCTGCACATATATGTATATATATATATATATATATATAATATACTGCCCTCCAAACGTTAAGGAACCACATGTTAATATCGAAGCTTACTATAAAAAAATGACAATAATAATAAAATTTATAGTTTATATAAGTGATAAAAACGAACTTTATGCAAAAACGATAGCTACCAATTTTTTTTATAGAAAAGAACGGGTATATATGAGTGAGAGAAAAATATGTTAATATCAGGCTTTCGTAATTACGCGTGTAACTTCTGTTGATTTTACAACTTTGTTAGCAGATTCGTTGACAATACGCAATGGGATCCCGAAAATGTCTTGAGAAGCCGTTTGCCAGATTTATTAAGGTGGTGGGCTATCTGGATGGATGGAAATGGGTTGTCCCAGGCTCATGGTGAAAGGGCATCTTTTAATGTGCTTTGCAGTGTGGTCCACCTTATATGGAATCAATATCAAACCGAAGCTTCTGTGTCCAGAAGACATGTTCCAGGTCGACCACGAGCTACAACACCTGCAGAAGACCGTTTTTACTATAGCTCTTTCGTAGATGGAGAAGAAGCATTTCTGTGCAGCTACTTGTTGCTGTAGACATTATGTAGCATCAGGGAGAAGAATGTCCGCTAGTACGGTGCGAAGGAGTTCTTCACAATTCAGGTATCTATGCAAGGCACCAGTTATGTGTCCCCCAACGGACGACAGAGATGGTCCACTTATCTTGGCAAGAGAACACGTTTCCTGGACCAGACAACGGGTTCCTGTACTCTTTACAGACGATTTCAGATTCACACTGGAAAGCGATTCAGGACGTCTGCTGATCTGGAGGGAACAGAGCACTTGATACCATCAATCCAACACTGTTGAGTGGTTACACAGTTACCGAGGTGGTGGAATAATGGTTTGGGCAGGAATCTCACTCGGTGGTAGCTTAATATACGTAACTT